>BSBK01007531.1:0-127500 GCA_027943335.1 Chamaecyparis obtusa
TAGACTCTATCCCAATAAAAGAACAATTATTTAGGTAACAGCTGGGTGAACTAGAAAGGATGTTCCCTCTGAATTTTTATACAAGTACGGCTCCCTTAAATAAGTTTTTAATTAATCAAACTAAATTAAATCATTCACACATACTTTTAACCAAAAAGTATAAATGATTTGACTAATATTCATTCCATCGATATGCAATGAATACAACCTGTAGTTCCACCTTGGTAAATGACTTATAGGACTCACAGATCCTTTACACCATAACTATATATTTTCAAATATTTTTAATAAACCATAAATAAATATGCAAAACACATAGGTATATGTAATCCAAAGAAAGATGATTTCAATTGATTGAAATAAAACTCACACAGAAACCTATTCCAGTTTCTTCAAACACATAGATTTGAAAGCTACTAAAATATCATCAAGATTTCATTCAAACATCAAAAGCTACTTCATAAAACATAAAGCATATTGTTTTCATCTACTAAAAATTAAGTATTAGAACCCCTCTCCCAATATTATGATCAGCTATACATAGTCTTTACATCATTTACCATAAAATTATCAATGTTTCAAAATTAACTAGAGTTTTGAAAAGAAAAAGAAACCAACAAAGACTATCTAAACTTTCCATGTCTTCCTATTATCAACTACACCCAAAGTGTGCTATCTAACTAGGTAATCCATGCAACAAATAATTATGATTGAGAATATTTTCCCAATATTTTGGACTGGTGTGGGTGTGATGACATGGTATATATTTTTTTTCATTCTTTGTATAAAATGACAAACTCTTGGACTACCTAGACATTTATGAACATTAACACATGCCATCTTCTACCTCCACATGTCCTTTTCTTGTTTGATCTCCTTAATTTTCTCCATGTAGGTAGGTATGTTTCCTAAGAATACACATACTATGGCTTCCATCTATGCCAATTGTGAAATATCTTCAATTGTCAACAATTTAGCTTCTTTGTCTTTCCCAATCTCTTCCTTTAGCCTCTATAGAATTTTATTATTATCATTTTCTACCACACTATTTTCATCCACATAAGACACATGACTACACCTAAGCTCATCCATGAGATACTCGATGAGTTCACCAAGTTCTTTACCGAGCTTAGACTATTCAACTTTCCCTTGACTAAGTATAAAAATGTTTCATTCTACAATCCTTTTATAAGCATAAAGGATATCTTCATCCACCATTTTGGAGGTATTTTCAATTAGGAACTTGGATATACTATACCTTATGACTTAATTTATTTGTAGCATCGATTTGGCCAAAAAAAAATTTCTCCTTCTCATAAACTAGTGTTTGTGAATCCAACTCCCTAGTAGCTACAATCAAATAATCATAAACCTTCTTGGATTATACAATATAGTTCCTTCCTTGATATATGATTACATTCCAATGAATCATCAAATACCATATCATGATCATTCTACCTCTTTGATCTTGATTGAGGAACTCTTTGTTGAGCAATGACCTAGAGTCGAATATTTGAGGTTCTTGAGAAATTGGCTATGGGTTGGGTCCTCAGATTGCATCAATGTATTTTTCCATCATGTTTAACATTTATTTAAGTTCTTTCTTTCCTTTCTTATATTTCCAGGAATGACTAATCATCCTTTCTGCAGAGGCCTTGAAATAGTTATTCTTTGTATAGCTTTATCTACCACTCCAAGGTCTATCTTCTTCGTCTTGAAACTTTATGTAGTTGATTAATGAATTTCTTCTTCTATCAAGGGCCTAGCCACCTCTATGACCCATGTCCCTATTTTATGATCCAAAAACATCCTTGAAGTGTCTTTAAGCTTTTTGGTATTTTGTATAGTTCCCAAGTACCTATTGACCATATCATCCAAGGGAAAAGAAATGGAAATAGATTTTCTTTTCCATCTAACATCAACATCTAACCATTTTGGGGTTTTTTCATAGGTGTTTGTAAGTGAAGTGGTTTGGTTAAGAGTGGAATTAATCATGCTCATCACATTGGTGAAATCTACAGTATCATCCAGATATAGTAACATCTAGTTGGTATTCTATGTCCAGTTTAGGAAATTCCAAGTCTTCCTCGACCATCTTCTTTTCAACTTCCTTTTCTATTTAGGTTTATTTTTATTTTCACTTCATCCTAGATGGTGGTCACCTTTATAAGAGAGGTAACCTCTTGAGGACTAGTGGAATTCTTTTTTGAATTAGTTTGGTTGGCTTTAATTTTGGATCGACATGCATCAAAACTTTGAGTAGTTTTGTTAGAAAATGTAACATATGTTTTTTGTCCTTTTGAATCCCTAGTTGATCTTAGTCCACGAGGTTGAGTCTTCTTGTCTCTCTATTCATTCAACCACTTTTCTATTCTTTGGATGACATGGAATGTCCTAAATTTTAGATAATTTATCTCTAGCATAGTCTAGTAAATTTTAGGTAGGGATGATGGGTTGAGATTTCTGGTACATAGGTTCTACAAAAGAACCACCATCTTACACCACATATTTGATGTCTATTTTTAGACTAAAGAAAATAATTTTTTAGAATGTGAACCTACTCCATAGTTTCTTCATCACTTCTTTCTCATCTGGGAAAAGTTCCTAGGATGAGGTTCCAAGTTAGGAATCATTCCCTAAGAAGAAATGATTCCTAATAAAACCCTTACATTCAAAATTAGGCTTGGGTTTGTAAAACTGAAAATTGAATTTGAACAAATCAACCTCAAGGTTGGGGGTGTCTAAAAATTGATTTACACTAACATGAACCTATCCCAATAGGAAATGATATGCCTATTGTGTTCTTACATGAGAATATTTTACTTGCATGGGCCAAATCATGACACAATTCTACCAATACAAAATATTCTAAAAACATACCTAGGTAATTTTGATAGGATGTTTGTCATACCCTCCTACTCTAAGCTAGGTGAAGGATAGGAATTGAGTATTAAAACTTCCATAGATACTTACTAGTTGTATTCCCTCCTCTAACATCCTTTTATTATGAATACTAGCTAGTTCATGAGTCAATCTCCGTAAGAAATCAGCATTAACCATCTTGTAATTTTCACAACATCTTCCCTTTTGTAGGTGAGGATAGTACTCTAAAATTTTTAATCCATTCGATAAATGGTTCATGATGTAGCCCAGTCCATTCCCTTGTACAAGAAAAACAATAGAAAAAATATGAAGCCATGTAAAAACCTTGTCATCCAAAATGACCATTATTTAACTGATCATGTAACTCTTGGGCTGTAATTTATCCCCAATCCAAAAATTGGGTTCCGTACAGGGATTAATTTGGATGAATTAATACATCCATCCTTCAAAATGAAAGGCATGGTTAGACCCCTTAACAATGTGTAATGATAGCACCAATTCCTTGATGTGGGGTTTCATTTCTTTCTTTTAAGAGGCCTAGGTATTTGTGACCCACCTTTCTATAAATTTAACTAATATTGCCTATCTATTTCATTCCTATAAAGCAACTTTTTCTCATAGAACATGGACCAAGAATTTGATATACTAAACTTGGAATACACCTCCTTGATTGGTATTCTCATGGAAGCTATAATTGTTTACCTATTGATCGACAGAATGACCTCTCCATTGAATTTAATTACACACCTATTCCCTTGTTCATATTTGTTGCTAAATTCCTTGACCATTTATGGATAACTTAGGGGGTGGGGGAAATGGTGCAGCCTCCACTATACTTCTCTCAAAAATAGTGCTCATAATATAGCCTTCTTTAATGTTTATAGCTCTTTGTATACAATTATGAGAGTCATACTAGAACCAAGTGGTGTCTCCTTTTTCAGGGAATGAGCACACCTGGCTTGACTCATTTTCAAAAAATTGAAAGGAAGCCCTTATGATAATGAAATTCAAAAATCTTAAGTAATAGTAAAATTTCAAAAGAATGCTAGCACAATGAATTATGAAAAGGATAGGAAATTAGACTCACCTTGTAACTGAAACCTTCTAAGACTTTAAACTTGAAAAATATGGTGTCCTTTGTATGTAACCTTCTTCTTTGTAAAAATATTGGTAGAATATACCCAAATCTCCCACTCATGTTAATTAATAGTGTAAAAACTTTACCTTAAAGGATATTAATTACCTTGTCACTTCTAGATGCATGCTTATCATTTCATTATTACTTCCCACACATGAGGACACCATGAAATTTAGTAAGTCTACCACAATATTCCATCATCGATCATTTTACCTATACAAAATATGTGCCTTCTTCTACACTTGGATTATAGGTAACTCATATTGAACTAGTTGAATCCTATGAACCATTTTAGAAGTTTCAATGAGTTTCAAGCGGTTCAAAATTACATTTCATTTCATTTTAAATACAAATGCTAGTGTAGCACATTTTCAAAACATCAACTAATAGGAAAAATTTTGTATGGCTAAGATTGAACCAATAGAATGCTTTGAACCACTCAAAATAATGGAACTATTCTAAGAGATTCAATCGGTTCAATATGTGATCATAGTTTAATATAAAGATTGAGAAAACAAAATTTCAATAAAGTCTTCGGGTGTTGAGCTAATTGAGCTAGTTTAATTGGTTCAAGGGGTTCAATGGGTTTAAAGGTTTGAAATTGTGTCAACACTTTATCTTGATCAAATTTTTCATCATGACAAAATAAGCATAAGTAATAAGCTTCATTTTAACCAAGTTAGATACACAAAAAATGATTATGTTGGCAACATAGATAACATCAACTCTAACCTAAGGACTAGATTTTAAACAAAATCTAAAGAACTCAGAATCTCTAGTTACAAGATGAAATAGGTCAAGAAACAAAGCACGAGGGATGATCACAACAAATTTAAGCAATGATACTACTAACAAAAATGACTATATAAAAAATAGGGGACACATGTTTTACAAGAACTAGAATATCTTAACTAATTTTAAATCTTGCCATTATAGGACAAGGGAAGCACATAACCGTTTGCATCAGCTAGCTTAAATGAGTTGGATTCCAATACATGGTGGATTATGTATGGCCCTTTACATGGTGCATAAAATTTTATGTGAGTGCCCTTGGGTTCCCTCCTCTTGTCCCACAAAAAAAACTTCATCACCTTCCATGAATTTCCTAGGTATTTCTTTTCTATCAAAATTCTCTTTAACCCATGGCTAGGTGAGCTATGATTCTATCAACTATTTTCACCCCTCTCCTCCTCTAACTTATTCAAATACATGATACATTTCTTGAGATAACTTTGAAAATAGTGGTCTTTCACCACGATCTTTAACTTTGAAGTTGCAAGTTGAAGAGGCAATGATTGTTGAGCGCATATCCCATACACTAATTCATACGGGGCCATCCCAACTTCCTTCTTTATTATAATTTTATCTACCCATAGAGCCCTTGGAGAGTCTCTTATGCCAAACTCTGAATTTGTCACTAACTAGCTTCTTCATGATAGACACCGTCTTTTCATTGTTATATTTCGTCTGTTTGTTTCATTATGGGTAGTAGTCTAAGGAATGGGACATAATATACCATGATTATATCAAAACATCAAAATTTCATATGAAGAAAAGTAGGTATCATTATCAGCCACAATTTTGGTTGGAACTCCAAAGCGCACTATTATTTTCTCCTTTAGGAAATTGCACACTACTTCAAAATTGGTCTCTTTTATTGGTATGGCCTCGACCCATTTCATAAGGTAGTCTGTTACAGTCAAAATGTGACTGTGGATAGTGCTAAAAACTGGTGTCAATAGCTCGATAAAATTAGGACCCCACTGTTTAAATATTTCTTCAACGACCATATGCCTCAGGGGCGTGGCAGATAAATATAGTTTTCCAGCAAACATCTGACATTTCTCACAGTTTTCTACCCATCGGTAAGCATCGTTGAACATTACAAGCCAGTAATTAACTTTGTGTAATAATAACAATTGGTCGTTTATGTGGGGTTCCATATTCTCTCTTATAAAAGGTAAGGATAGCTGTGACCCACCTTTCTATAATTTTAAGAACTAGTTCCTAGAAATTACATACTTATAAACCTACATTTTCTTAGAGAACATGGACAGGGACTTTGATATAGTAAACTCAGAATACACCTCCTTGGTTGGTATTCTTGAGGAAGCTATAATTGTTTCCCTAATGATCAACAACAAGAACAGTCCATTGAATTCCCTTATACACATATTCCGTGGGTCATATCTATTTACACATTCCTTGATCAATTCTAGACAAACTAGGAATGGGGAAAAGGCTACAACCTCCACTATACCACTTTCAATAATAGTGATCACAAAATATCCTTCTTCATATTTTTTAGGTTTTTCTACAAAATTATCAAGGTTGTACTAGACCCAAGAGGTCTCTGCTCACCCACAGGATGAGAACACCAGCTTGACTCATTTATAAAATATTTATAGGTAGCTCTCATGATAATGAAATTTAAAAAGCTAAAGTAACAGTAAATTTCAAAGTAATTTTAGCACATTGAGTTATGACAAGGACAAGCAATTAGACTCACCTTGTAACTGAAACATTTTGTAACTTCAAACTTGGAAAATATAGTATTCTTCATATGTCACCTTCTTCTTCATGGAAAGATTGGTATAATGATAGCCAAATCTCTCACCCATGTTAATTAATAGTACAAAATCTTTCTCTTAAAGGACATTAATTACCTTGTCACTTCTAAATGTAGGATTTTTATTACATTATTACTTACCACACATGAGGACGTTGTAAAATTTAATAAAGTTTCCATAATATTATTTTGCCCATTACTCACCTTTTTGAAATATGTCCCTTGTTTCTCTTCTTGAATTATAGTTAATTCATGTTGAACTACTTGAACTGTGTGAACCATTTCAGAATCTTGAATGAGTTCAAGAGGTTCAAAATTATATTTTATTTCCTTTTAAATACAAAGGCCAATGTAGCACATTAAAAAAACATTAACTGACATAACACTTTTTTTAATGACTGATGTTGAACCAATTGAACGCATTGAACCACTCCAACTCATTGAACTAGTTCAAGAGGTTCAATCAGTTCAATATTTGATCATAGATTAACATAAATATTGAGAAAAGAAACTTTCAACATAGTCTTGGGGCATTGAACAGGTTGAACCAATTGAACTGGTTCAAGGGGTTGAATGGGTTCAAAGGTTCAATAATTTCAACACTTTATCTTTCTTAGATTTTGACTATGGGGAAGTATACAACACAAAGGCATAAGTACTAAGCTTCATTTTAATGGAGTTAGACACAGAAAAATTGTAGATATTAGGGGCATAGATAACAATTTCTTATACACATACAAAATTGTATCTCTATTTCTTTGGAATATGTGCAAATATCATAGCCATGATTAAGAATACATTTATTTTTACATGCATGTATATAATATCTAAAAGTAATTAAAGAAAGAATATGACAATATCAAATAAACCCTAATTGGAAAAGTATACATTTCTTCCTAAACTGAGTTCCCTTAAATTCTAGATAACAACCATAGATTACCAAATGAGAATAAAAATCTTTAAAGAAACCCTAATCAGATATTTTCACAAAATTACTCAAACAAAAATATGATTCTCTAAATATCAATGAGAAAGAAAATTGACAATCGCACAATAACCATGCACGAAGAAGACAATATTTTCAATTGAAAGTAAAAACGTTAAAATCTCTACCTCAAATTAAAGAATTAAATTTGAAGAGCTAAGAAGACCCAAATCCAAAAACTAAAAATCCAAACAATTAAAAACCCAAATTCTTTAATCCCAAAATTCTCCTAAGAGAGAATTCTACAAAATCTAATTGAATAATCTCTGAAATGGCCTCCTAGATCTATAATATAGAAAACCCAAGAAGCTACGGTTTTAAAAGTGCAACCCTAATTAGGAAAAAATAACTCAACACTAAAATTCATAATATCACTTTATTTAAATAATTTTAAGTTTGCACAACTAAAATTTATAAATTAAAGTTAAAGTCCTAATTTATTAATAAAGTGCATTTAAGTTGCATGATTTTATTTTAATTAATAAAAATATGCAACTCTAAAATAAATCACATAACTCAATTTTCAACTCCACTAAAGTTTGCACAACTGAACTCTTAATTTGTGTTCAACTTCATTTTTATCAAAATTTTATGCATTTAAAAGTGCATGATTTAATTTTTAATTTATTTTAAATAACTAATTAAAGTCTTATTTTCAAATATGTAACTTTGAAACTGAAAGTCAAAATTAAAGTAATTCATTACTCATTTGTGCATAATAACCCTATATTAGTGATTTAGTATTTAATAGGTATAATTATATATTGTATATTATTAACCTTAATTAATCCCTTAATTAAATCATTTGTCGACAACAAGACAAAAAGAAACATCGACCTAATGAATGCATGCATACTGGAAAAATCAACTAAATCAAAATGCAACAATCATACTCGATAGGGTTCATGAATCCATATTACCTTGTTGAATTTAGATAGGGTAGTCAATCAAATGCTTGTCTAGTCATAGGACAAAATGTAGACTTAGGATAGGATTTAGAGTTTAATTCTAACTCCCCTCTCTTACCATTGAGATAATGAGATAGGAACGCTTATCTTGATAATTTAAGGAAGTAGATGCCTAGTGCTTGCAAACTAGAATCACAAAGAAAATTAGGTAGTTATATGTATATATAATAGGAAATGGTATCAATGGGTATATTGTGTGGATCTCACATGAAATACATCGACTCCATCCCTCATCACATCAAATACATCGAACATAAATATAAAACATATGTGGAATCAATACACATCAAGGTATGGGGTTAATGGCGAGTAATAATATAATAAATATAAATCATCATCATACAAAAATATAAATCATCATCTAAATAATACCATGATATAAATAAAATAATCAACATATGAAAATAATGCATCATCAATACATATTATCTATTGAGCCCTAATTTTTGTTGTCTATTAGTGTCTTACACTTAGTCATTTTATAGGAAATGTTGATCGGTCATCACTGTGACCTTGTTATCATGTATAAGCTGAGTCATGTATATTGTACACTTACCAAGCAGTAGTTACTATCAAGCAATACAATGGTCACCGAGTACTTCAATATTAACCAAGTCAGTTTATGCCAAGTTATGTAGAGATGTCAATGTCGATCACCAAGGTATGAATAATAGTGAGTGTCGAGTGCCAGAGATATCAAATGTCAAGCGAGACAGATTTGACATATGTGTTTGTTATGGTACAAAGACTTAGGTAAACCATTTTGGCCAACATATATACTACATTTACTATTTTTTGAGGAAATCATAAAGGTGATTATGTCTTTGGGATTTTAATCATTAATCCCTATGTAATTCATGGAACCAATCAGAATTAGGGAATGGTTAAGTGGCATAAATAGACAATCCAGATCGTAGATCTAAAATCATGGAGATGATCAATTTTTTATATAAGATGAGATCTGAACCCTAAAATGTGTTATGAGAGAAGAGTATGAGTATGAAGGGGATGCCATACATACAAAACATAGAAGTATTTTGATTATCATAAACATAGTTTAGTGACTAAGTAGAGTAGTGAAGGATAGAACAAAGACATATTTGATAAAGGAGATCAAATCTATATTGTAAGGAGAAGATCTATAATCAACATCATAGTAAAAACTAAATGATCAATTACTAAGACATTCTAATAGGTGAATCAGGGTAAATATCTTAGCATAGTGGTTTTAAAAAACCTTAGTAAATCTCTTAACTGAGTGCTTACTTTGTTGTAAGTTTTAAATCCTTTTGTAAGGTAGATTGTATAAGTCTCAAAGCTCTTAACAGGGTAGACCCCTCATAGGGTAGATCAGCTTTTATGATCAAAATTGTAGCCCTAACATGGAAACTTTAATGCTACAGTAGTCAAGATTTGTGGGTGTCCTCTCCACCCCATTTTTACCTTTCAAGGGTTTCTGGGTAACCAAAATCATTGTGATATATTTTATTTTTATGTATGATGATAATGATATTAGATCTATTACAGTACTAAATTTGATTTGTATGCTATGCAAGTTAGTTAATGTCAAAATATATGAATTGGTTGATATCTGATTCACTCCCCCCCCTCTCAGTATCTCACTTTCCCATAATAGATTTCCAACAATTGTTATTAGAGATTTGGTCTCTTAAAAGAAGTCTAACCACTTGTGAGACAAAGATCTTGAGATGGAGGTTTATAAGTTGGGAAAGATCATAGAGAATTATAAGATTGGCATTTAGCTTACATTACAACAACTAGAAGCAACAAGATGTGAACTGAAGAAATCCTTAAGCAAAAGAAGAGAAATAGAAATATAGTAGAATGAAACTCAATATCAAGAAGAGGATACTATAGGACTATTTGACAATGGAAACTTGGCTGAAAGTGAGAAAGCCATAAAAGAACTGCTGGAGAAAAATAACATACTGAATGAGGACATTAGAAATATAAAGAGAGAACAAGAAATACAATCAATAAGACTTGGTGAAGTTGTTGGACATAAAAATAAAGCTGAAGAATATAAGACAATGGATGAAGAAGATTAAAGAGAAATATCAATGAGACTTGATGAAAGGACATGCGACATGTAAAGAATGACAAACAATCAACTGGACCTAGTAAATCAACTACTTCTTGTTAATCAAGAATTAGGCAGGAAATATGTGGAAATCACAAATCTAAGATTAGAAAATAGTCAACGGAAGAATGAACTAAGATTTGAAAAGGAGATCGATGAAAGCATGAACAAGCCTAATGAAGCTATAAGATACTTTAAAGAATTGTTGAGCTCACCTAGAAGATCTAGTGATACATCTGGACTTGGACATGATGAGAACCTATCATCCAATGAGGTAGGAGAATCATCAAAGAGTGGAGAATAGAGGAATGCAAATCCAAAGAACAATAAGCCTACATGCCATCATTGTGGAAAGCTAGGACATGCAGCTAACATCTATAGAAGTAAACATGGTAACTCTGATCCTAAAACAAAATTCAATGGATATTGTTTTAACTATAAGAAACATGGACATTAGGAACATGAATGCAAAACAAAGGTTAGTAATCCACCTACATCACCTAGATTTAAAGGACACTATTTTAACTGTCATAAATATGGACATAGAGCATATGAGTGTAGATCCAAAGCTAAGTGTACATACAATAAACAATCTATGGCACCTAAGGAGGGTAATGCATATGATTGGGACTACAATACATGGTATAGTTGTCATTACTATGGAAAATATGGTCACATTGGAGAAAATTGTTTGAAGATACATTTTAGAGGTAAATCCAAGAGTTGGATGAATGAAAGTATGGTATTCTATATATGAAATAAGATTGGTCACTTAAAGAAAGACTACAGAGCACATATACCAAGAAATGAACAAAAAAAGATTGAATAAATTGTTCAACAGATGAGAAATCAGATGAAGAAGACATGGAAGAAGAAAGAGGAAGCAAGCAGTAGTGGATTTAGTGAACCTGAGGTCACCCAATCCAATGGATTAGGTGATCACACTACTTCCAACTAAGCAAAGAAGGTATGTGTGGAACTAAACCTTACAATATTTTATTTTACATCAGTTCCTAACACTTGATAAGATAAGGTCCATATCTACATAGATTAAGATGCATTAGGAAAGATTTGAGTGAGAAGATACATTGTATATTTGATGTCGAGCACCGATATTTTTTACTATAGTGACTGAGTCACTAGTGTTTGTTGAGCTCCTGTGATAGCCATGATATGATGTACACTGAGCCCTAACTGAATGGTTATATCAACCGAGCTTATGTTAACTGAGTTGACTTGAGATTGCCGACACAACTGTATCTCACTTAGAAAGTGTATGGATCACTAATGAAGCCCTAATATGACCATTTGAAGTCTATAAAGTGGGAAGTTATCATTTATTCTCATTTCAAAAAAGATTTGATAACTTTTCAATGTGATTCAAGAGCGATTAAATAGAGTGATTTTTGCTAAGAATGATTTGTAGAAATCTTCACAGTGTGTTGTCGGTAAACATCTAAGAACCACTTGTGCAAGGTATTTTTCCAAGTTATTCATTTCATAATTTGAACACTTAAATTTGAAGAAATAGCATCTTCATCATTAGGTGCAGTTAAGAAGCAAGGGAAGGAATTGTTTAATGTTCAACTTGTAAGGAACGATGAATGCAAGCCACATAAGTTCTAGGCCATTCCAGAGAGTGTGATTGTGGTATGCGCCCTAGAAGTTAAGTTAATTAGACTATATTCATGCTTAGTCTATGAGTGTATGATCAGGTGTGCAAATATGAGAAAGATATAGTCAGTTGAAGTTGCACAGCCAGTGTGTGCCAGTGAAGAACAGAGTAAGCAGCCGACAATTATCATTTTGAGTTGTGTCTATAATCTAATGTTGTAAGGGCTATGTGCCTATTGTAATTAGGTTTCTGACATGTATATACGTTTGATTGTAAACACACTTAAGCCAATTCATTTGGAAGCATTGTATGTAATAGGTCTAAGGGCCGAACTAGTTGTTTATTTTGTATGCACGTATAAATATAAGATTCACCCATTGTATTCGGTATGGAAGTTGATAGAGAGTTGTGACAAGTAGAGAAAAAGTATGTGACGAGTCAAGAAGATGTATTAGAGCTTTGAAATAGGTCAAAGAATTAGCACATCAAAGGAACTAATCTGACAAGTAGTGTCATAGTGATAGTTCATCCAGTAGATATAGTGTGTATCTGAGATTAGAAGGTTGTAGCCTTCATCACTTGAGTAGTGAGCTCTAGGATAGTGCATCAACTCTCCTAACGGGGACTATTGTAAAAGACTCCTAACAAGGTCTGACTCTTGACAAGGTCTATTGTACTTAAAGCATTGTAAAGCAACTCCTAACAGGGTTAAGGATCTTCTAACAAGGATCACAAAACACTGGTGCAGAATATTAGTGGGTGTCAATTCCCACCGGGGTTTTTACCTATTTGGGTTTCACTGTAACCATATTGATGTCATGTGCTGATTTCATGTTTCATGTTTAAGTGAATGTTTAATTCAATACTTAAGCATTTAAGTTTAGTATAAAGATTAAAATGAAAAGATAAAATAAAGTGAACATTGATTCACCCCCCCTCTCAGTGTTCCCATTCCTAACAATTGGTATCAGAGTTTTGGTCCTCAGCAAAGAAGTTTAACCACATGAGGAGATCATGGACAAAGTAGAAATGAAACATCTGAAAATAATTATTGAAGCTACTCTTGAAGACCTAGACAAATCAGAAAGAGAAATTGAAGAACTAAAAGAAAAAGTCAATGATGCACAATTAGTTATCAAAAGGCTAAGAAAGGATTTGAAAGAATGCTCTACCAGTGATATAGGAGAAAAGGTTAAGAAGCTAAATAAAGACAATGCATCTTTAAAATAACTACTTGAAGAATTTGATGACAAGTTGATCGACAATCAAGAAGTCTACAATGAACAAGTCAAAGAGAACCTTCAATTCAATGAGGAATTAAGGCAAGCTAACTTGGAAATCTCATAGCTAGGGAATAGAAAAGAAAGCTTGGAGTCTGAATTGAAAGAAGCAAAGAATCATATTGGAAAATTACACACCAGTTTTGATTTGATAGAATCTCAGTTATATGCAGGGAGATCCAAAGGAGACACCCGCTATATTGGATACAATGAAGCACAAAATCATATTGACAACATGCGAGAAAGAAAGGATACACAAAAAGATTCTACTGATGCTAAGGAGACCGAAGATCAAACCAAAGATAATGGTTAACCACCTAATAATGAGTGCAAGCCTATAGAATACACTTGTTTTGCATGTAACAAGCATGGACACATTGTGAGGAACTGTACAGAGGTAAGACCTTTTAATCATTACTGTTATTCATGCGATAAATTTGGTCATAGAGCTCTGAATTGCAAGACTAGTAAGAAGAATAAGATTCAGCATGATCAGAGAAATCAGAACCAGAAAAATGCAAGAAATTCTCATAATGTTACATGTCAGATATGTAACTATAATGATCACTCAGCTAGAACATGTAAAATGGTGACTCATGTCAATGTGCCAAGGAATATAAGACCTCCAGTCATTTGTCACTCTTATAACAAGGTTGGACATATCTCAAAGTTCTGTAGATGAAGGATGCAAGGTCAGGAAATCCCTAAAAAGGGTGAAGAATCAGTAGTGGATTCTGAAGGAGAAGTTAATTTTGTCAAAGCCTCAGATGATGTGAGCTTGATTTGGTTAGGGAAAAAGAATGACAAGACTGATGAGTATGTATTGTATGCATCCACAGTGGACGCACCCTCTACATTTGGATGAATGGCCCTTAGGGTCATAGGGGGATCTAATTTAGATCTAGACCCTTGCGTGGCTAGTATACTCACTCTCTAAGTATGCACCTTTGAACTTAATCTTTTGGAGTATAAAGGAACCTTTGTTCAAGAGCACACATACTGATTGTTAACAGAAAAAAAGTTGGAAATGTTAAGTGACAGCCTGGTTTATGCAACAAGCATTAATGGTGGAATTTTCACTTTAAGTACATAGAAAGTTATTTTATTACTCATTGCATTCAAATTTAGAGTGATTGAAGAGTAGAAAGAGCCTTAGAAGTTATTGTGAAGACTTGCAGATTGATCTATCAGTAATTTTTAGTACACTTGATCAGTTGCAAAAACCCTAGTTCGCTGTGCCAATTCAAAAGTCTTCGGATTATCTTAGAGTATAGTTGGAAAGTGATAAAACAAGTAAGTGATGGCCACTCACATAGTTTTTGATGTTGCAGAAAAGAAAAGATGTCTTTAAGAAGAATCTATTTAAGCCTACCCTAGATTATTTAGAGGGACCATTCTCCTGCACACCTATAGGTGTTATGCATGTGGAAGACATTAGGGCTTACATCTACTATAAGAAGGAACTAGTAGGATTGGATAGGTTAAGGTCGCACATGGAAACAATGTTAAATCCAAACAAAACCTTCCTGGATGAATATGTGAAGTGGAATGATCACCTCATATTAGAGTATACTATGACATATGAATTCTATGAGACAGAATGGATTAAAATACTTTTGAGAAGAATTCATGATGACCTATTTTGGGTAGCTGATGTGCTAGTCAAAATTACCAGTGACCTAATATATGAAATGATAGGCCTATCTAAGATAGGTGTCATCCTTCCAGTAGGCAAGGATGTTAGGAAAAATTTTGATCGAACATGTAAGTCAAGGAGTGATAGGTGTGAGATGACAATTGAGCCTATTGAGCAAGCTAACATCAAATTGATGTCTATGATACTTGGATACAGGTTTCATTACACCAGCAATGTGAATAGTTTTTCTGTGGGCACAATTCTAATGTCCATTAGACTTGTAAAGGAAGATGGAGAGTTCAACTTGTGTGAGATCTTGTGCGCATAGTTGATTGATAACATCAAGGAAATCAAGCATGATAAGACCAAGATATTTAGGTTGGGTCTTTGATCATTTACATGTACCTTCATATAGTTGGGAAAGTATTAGATTTTTATTTGGAAAAGTCCATTCCTACCATGCCACATATATCTAACAAAGCATCCACAGAGAATACATTGAGAGATTATATAACATTGGATTTGAAGACCTTTAGGGCCAAGCTGCACATGAGGTACAAAATTCCAGAAAACATTGTTGAGAAACACAAGGACACTATATGTTTTATGGTTGAAATAGACACAACATGTATGGAGGTTGTTGTCCCTAGAACAAAGTGGATTCATCCACTTGGATATTAAGTAGAGGAACAAGTTTTAGAAGCATATGATCAAATATTTCTTTCAGCTCCTACTGACCCTAATGAGCCTAGATGGGGAACTTATGAGGAGAAGACAAGAGAAGTAGATGCCAAGCTAAGTAGTGCAGCAACAAAAAGAAAGGTTGCTAAAGTCACATCAAAGATCTTGAGAATACATGGAGTGTCTCAAGAAGATCTTGACAAAGAAAAAGAAAAAAAGATTTCTTTGGAACTAAAGAGTGTAGATATAGGAAAGGAAGAATCACATGATCCCAAGATGAAGAAGGTAAAGATAGAGAAATCTGATGAATAGAAGGATATAACTGATGAAACTCCTTTTGCGCCCAACAAAACCATTGACCTTACTTCCCCTCTAGAGTATAAGACCATAGAAAAGAGGAAGAAAGAGGTTGGCACCAGTCATCCATCCTCGCAAGCAACAAGAAGCAAAAAGAACACTCAAGCTCCTCCTAAGGTAGAGTTCAGACCCAGCTTAAATGTGCTAAGTGCTAGAATAATTGATGAAGGAAGAATTGATTAGGTAGGGAAGTTCTATGATAAATTCAATGAAATTGACAAATCAGAGATTCATACATTGATCATAAAGCACACGATCAAGTTCAAAAGGATAGTCTTGGAACTAAAAATAATGATCCCTGACAATGTATGGAATATCCTAGAATTCCAAAAGAGACGGGCTATTGAAGAAGATCTACAAATAAGGGAAAAGATCTTAGATGAAACTCTTCCTATATGTGAGCTAAAAGAGAAGAAGTTGATGTTAGATCTGGTGAAGTCTCATCTCAGAACCAAGACAAGAACTCTGAATATAATGGATAAAAATTATGAGCTAGTTGCCAAAGAAATAGAGAAAGCCTTTGAGAAGGTCTTTATGAATAGGCACATGTATCCACCTACTGCACCCAAAGCACAAGTATCCATAAAAGAATTCAAGGTGGTAGAACCCACTACTGCATCATTAACAGGTCCTCAGGATTCAGTGCCTGTAGTGGAAGCACAAATAGAGTTAGACAAGTTTGTGTCCATGACAGAATCACACAAGGATAGCACCATTATCATTGATAATGTGGAGATAGCCATGGCGGCCACTGACACTAAGTTGGACAAGTTTGAGGAAGCTTTTGTGAGAACACAAGAAGCTAAAATTTTATGCAGAAACACACCTCGCATTCATCAAGAAGAGGTATTGATTGAAAATATAACAGATGAGAAAGAAGAAGAAAAGATGGAAGAAAAGAACAAGAAAAAGAAAAAATAGAAAAAGAAGAAGAAAAGAGAGAAATAGAAAAAGAAAAGAATAATGAACCATCAGCTGAACTAGTTAAGGTAAAACAAGAAGTGATGGATAGTACTCCCATCACTCCCTCTACAACATTGTTGTCAAGTTTGACACCTGACACATCCAATTTGGACTCATGGAGAGAAGAAGATATAATTAAGTTTAGTGTCTTAGCTATGGAGAAGGAAAAAGAAAAACAAGTGATGAGGATTCCCCTCTTGGTATAATCAATAAACATTCTGAACAATTTTTTGACAAAGGACAAGAAAATGTTAAAGATACACTCGGTTGATGATGTGAGTAGAATCATCTCACATTTCAAAAGCAATTTTTCAAGCCTTGAAGAATCTGCATCCCTAGTTTCAATAGAAAAGTATCTAAAGAAGATATTGAATAAATTGGTGAACAACTTTTCACTTGACCTCAGGTCACTCAAGAGTGGTCAAGCATCCCTAAAATAATTTTCTGATCAAGTGAGAAGAATCATTGCAAAATGCATGGATCGAGATAAGCTTACTGGTGCTAATTTCAAGAAAATAAAAGAGGCAGTAGCTATGATTGAGAAAGTGAAGATTTCAATGAAAGAAAAATTCACAGATGTGAACATGTGCAATAATGTCTACCAAGGACAAATAGACAAAATAGAGAAGGTAGAGAAAGAGATGACAAAGATAAGGTCTAGACAGACTCAGTTGAGGAATGCTCTTGCACCCTCATTAAACATTCTAAATTAGAATATCAAGGAGATTGATGCCACCATGACAACCTATTGTAATACCCCAAAATTGACACCTAATCATCTCAATCAATTTTGGTGCATTTTCTCAAATTTTTGTATCTTCAAAGTCCTAGTTCACTAGGCAATTTTTTTCTCTCTCCTGCTTGACTTTACTTGACATAATGTCAATTGCAAAAACCCTAATTTGCAATAATCAAATATTAAATTAATTCCTAAGTCTTTGACTTAAATTGGCTAAATTACCCCTATGATAAATTAATTTAATTCTAAAGTCCTAAGTGCTTTCTAATTAAATTAAATCTACCCCCTTTAGCTAATTACACATCAAAAAGGAATTAATACTATTTAATTATTCGAATGGACACCTCTTTATTTGAATTTAATTATTCAAAATTACTCGAAAGGTCACCTCCCACATGTGGCAAATTCCATTCTTTTTAATTAAATAATTCTTGTCTTTTTGTCTCAATTTGGGGAATGAAGAGTCATGAGTTACAAATCAAGAAACTCTTCATTCCTCTCCAAGATTTTCTTTTTAAGGAGCCTCTTTTTCTCATTCATGGATGGAAATTTGGAGAGTAATTGAACTATAGAGAATTTGTGTCTCATTTGATTCAAAGCTTTTTATTGCATATTTAGTCTATTATCTCATCTTAGTTTAGTATTGCATTTCATATTAGAGTAAATTTGCTTACTTGTTTTTAGATTAATATCATCTTTATTTCAAGCTATTTAGATTAATTGCATTCATTCTTAGCTTAATTTCATTTTTCTCATTATAGCTTTCAAATCCTCTATTGTAGAATCGTTCTTATGGTTGTTAGCTTTCAATCTGAGAGCAATTAAACACCCCGACTGCATAGGAGGCAACAGGTCGCCTCTCCACGAATTTTAGATTGAGTAATTCATACTCTCTCTTGTAATTAAATTATGAGAACAATGATCATGTTTTGTATGTGGTTTATTTAGAGGTCACATTCAAGCACACACATTTTGGCGCCCACCGTGGGGCAGAAAAGATCAATTTCTGGCCTCATTCTTGATTGGTTTTTCAGTTTTAGTGTTGGTTCCAGGCCTTGTACGGCCATCTACAGCCTTTAAACCTTATAATATAGTAATGGATGGATATAATGATGAATCCTATTTATCATGCTTTTGGTTTGGTTCAGTTTTATAAATAAATGAATAAGTTATGATCATTTTGGTGAAAGTGGGTATTTGTAGATTTGAGATTCTCTGAATACAGTCAGATTAAAATGTCTGGTATGGACAAATTGTGAAGAATACATGAATTATCTTTCATTTCCTTTTAGTTTGAGTCATTTTTTATGTAGATTTGTGAAATTTATGGGCATTTGAGTGAAAACTAATTTTTAACAATCTGTATTAGAGTTGCAGGCAATGATTTATTCTTAGAAAATGATTTATGAATGGGAAAAATAAATGGCTTACATATCTGGAAACTAGATTCATTAATAATTATTTTTAAATTGGTTTGGTTTCATTTGGATTCTTTTTGAGAAAGATATGAGATTCCCTAGGCAGGGTTTGGTATTTTAAATCTGAATTATGACAGGGATGTGGATCAGAATTTGTAGTCTAAAAAAAAAATTGTTTGAGGAATCAAATGAGGTTATCAGACCTTAAGATTGTATGAGGTGATAGATATGGTAATTATCTTCAAACTTTGTGTTTTTCAGAAATTTTGGTTTGGAGTTTTAGTGGGTCAAATAAATCAATCTTTAAAGACTATCTTGAAGACAGCAATGTTACATATCTTACGGTTTGCTATTGATTTGTCTTGATTCTGTACTTTCAGATGTGTGCTAAATGCTGGATTACAGATCTTTGGACCTAAGGTGAGTTCTTAAAATCTCTATAACACTTTTTTTGGGCATAAAATTAATCTCTAATATGTTTGGCTTGAGTGTTACATGCTTTCATAGAACACATTTCAATTGATGCTCTTAATGGGAAATGAATGAACATAGATTTGTTTTTTACAATTTTATGTAAGTGAATGGTTGTGTTTAAACCTTAAGAAATTCTTGGTTCCAATATCAAATATCTCATTGATTGATTGAGGGCATGGATTCATTCCTTGTTTACATAGGGAGTTAAATGCACCACTTTGTGGACTCACTCTATGTTTGCTTGGAAAGTTAAATATTCCATTGGTTCAAACCCTCTTGCACTTATGAGTAGTATTAATAAGAAACTTTGGAGTACTTTTGATTGATCTAGATTGCTATCTTGGGTTATTGGACTCACTCATTTGTCGGCCCCTCGCTCCACCCTATGGTTGCAAGGTCAGCACCACATTAAAGGGGAGGGGTCTACATAGAAAGAAGCATTAATTGTTCCACCAGGCAACCCTTTTGTGCTTTTTAGAACTCATTAGTTTTCTAAGGTGTGGACTCACTTTGAGTTTGTGTGAGGAGTTAAATGTTCCACTTTTGGACTCACTTCACATTCACTTGAAGAGTTAAATGTTCCACTTTTGGACTCACTTCACATTTACTTGAAGAGTTAAGTGTTCCACCTTTAGTGCTTTAAATACTTTTGATAGAGAATTACTTACTTTTTCATTTCTAGAAGGCCTGCTTGGGGATTTCATCACCTCAAGGGATGACCTTAACTCCCATGTTCCGGCGGAGTATAAATATCGGGAGGTGAATCCAAAGACACCTCTCTTGGGAATGAGTTAGATTTCACTCTTGGCTAAGCCTCAAAGAACTTTATACCTTTGAGAAGTGAAGGAGGAGATTTGGGTTACCGTCTCCCCCCGGCTGTGTGATTTCAGATTCTTCTCATCTATGGATTTGTGCCTCACGTACCTTGCGTATATCAAGGACTCCTTTTAGAAAAACCATGTATACCCTTGTAGACAACTTGCTAGGATGTTGTTGTGTTCTAAGTGCCTGCTAAAACATTCTCAAGAACATACACAAGTAGAGTCCTTAGGGAGTAGAAATACTAAGTCACTATTCATGTTCATGCACAAGGTTGCTTTGTCCCTTGCCCATTGCTTGAAGATTGTTTACTTGAACTCTTTGATTGCTGTCTTACGTGCTTGATCAATGACATAAATCTGATTTGCCTTTTGTCTATGATATATTTTTCTATTTTCCTATCATTCATCGTCAGAAACTAGTTGTCTTGAGTTAGGAATCAATCGATCTTTGCTTTGACTTGCGTTGTCTCTCATTAGTTTACCTTATCTCATCATGCTTTTGAACCTCACATTGCGATAGTCTTATCTAGGCTGTTCTAGCCACCTCTTTTGATGATTCGTATCTGGTTCATCTTGCATCTCAGCTATTCTAGCCATTTATCTCATTTGCATTATCTTAGAGACAGAGTCTAGCTATATCCCAAATCTTTGCTCATTACATCTTCATCTATGACTGTCACAACTCGAATTGGCAAGACTTATCCCATTCAGAATGCTGATCAAGATCAAAGTAAACCTCATAATCAAGACATAGGTAATCTCAAATCTGTTATGAAATCTAAACTTTGTGAGGGATCCTCACATTCCTCTTCATTCCAAGAGTATTACAATCCATTGTTTCAGATACAGTCTGACTTATTATTTCAAGAATATTATAACCCATTGTTTGAAGACCAACAAGACTCTGAAGGGTCACTTTCTAAAATCGAACCTATTGATCCTTTCAAACCTATCGACTCTTTCATGATCTCTCAGAATACTACCAACAAGATGGGATATCCATTCCACTTCCTATGCGGAGGTACATTCAGCAATAGTCATGAGAAATCTCCAAATGACCAAGGTCATGGTCAGTCTCAAAATGATAAGAATTATGATCAATCCCACAATATTCAATATTCAATCAACATCCAGGACCTTTGCAATTTGAAACAATGACAAGGGGAGCCTCTCCTAACATTTCTCTAGAGATGGAGACAACTATGCATGAAGTATCCACATGAATTACCCGAGTCTGAAAAGCTTGATATCTTCTTGGACAATCTTGTCCCAAATTTTGGATACCAAGTATGATTACAAGGTCCTCTCACTTTTCACAATATGATTAGGTGGGCTGTGAGGATAGAAGCATTTATGGTCAAGAAGGGAGAATTGACTTTGAACAGAGACAACAAGCAAGGACCTTCCCCCTCAAACAAGGATAAGGATAAGATTGTCAACAAAAACATAAATGTTATGAATGATAGGGTTGTTGACAATGTGACACCAAAACCCTCAAAGTCTGTCTTTAATCTCAGCTCTAGCATACAAACAGTCAAATCCACTGAGAAGGCTGCAACAGAAGCTCAACCACCTTCTAGATTTGCTAGAAACAAACCTTGGATCTCTCACTATGACATGATCATTGCTCTAGGGAGTGAGGATACTCCTAAACCCAAAACTCCCTTTGTCTTGCGAGGCCCTACATCTCCCTCTTATAAATCCACATAGTCTCCAGCTTGTGCGAATGCTATCACTTGATCTTGTTCGAAGATTGTTCTCAAAGGTCTTGAACCTTCAACATCCAGACCAAAAATATCTATGGATAAAGCCCTCATCGAGGAAAACATCCCCAAAGATCTCAATCTTGATCAGTTTCAATCTATGGTGGGTCACTTGACTTCATCTCATTATTTATCCTTCTCTGAAGAAAATGATCACTTGCTGAGCCACCCACATAATGCTCTCCTACACACTGAAGTTATGATAGGCCCCAAGCATATCCCCCACGTCCTCATTGACAATAGTGCTAGCCTAAATAATTTCTCTACTAAGATGCTTACCCAAATGACAGACAGCTTTGTTCCTGCCAATAGAGAGTCTACTGAGTTCTATGATGCTAAGCTAAAAGAAATAGAAAAGGCCTTGAAGATCAAAGATATTGGCATGGGGGAATATCAGATTGAGTCTATCTTATCACTAATAGCTCTCCCTCCATCTCCATGTTCCTATGAGGAACCCTCTAAAGATGAATTTGGTATTGGCTATCAGGGCCATGAACTTGACCAACCTAGCTATAGCTCTCACTCACATGAAGATTTAGATGATGAAGAAGAAAAAATTGAGCCTATGACACATGAAAGATCTTTGAATGTTCAAAATTCTGATTCAGACTACCAAAAAGAGTCTTATCTACCTTCTCAAGTGCTTCAAGAACATGATCTTGGTCCTCACCAGGAGGATTTTATACACTCTACTGAACATATTTCTACTACTGCAACTACTACTAAATATGTCACTACCTCTAATGGCACACATACTGATTGGGAGAAACTATTGGATGCTTCCCTTATCTTGGGTATGCCCTAGGGTATGCCTACTCTAGATTGTTCTACCACTTCTACTGTTGAACAAAATCCTACTACTGATGACTATAATGGCACACATGTTGATTGGGAACAACTACTGGATGCTTCCCTTATCTTGGGTATGCCTCAAGGTATGCCTATTCCAGATTACTCTGCGGATTCTACTACTGAACAAGATCCTACTGTTAAAGAAACACTTCCTATGTTAGATGACAATAATGAAGAAAGTCTGCCTCTGACTATGTCTCTCGCTGAATGGGACTCTATATTAGATGCTACTATAGAAATACCAATTGATGCTATGCACTTATATGCTAGTCTTAACAACTCAGAAAGAGGAGAAAGTTATGATCCTCCAGATCAAGCTATTGATGATGATCCTTTCCACCCTCTTGTGGAGATCATTCCTATGGCTCCTAGGCCATCTAATCCAAGCTATACTCCTACTGCTCCAGCAAATCATGGGTATGTGAGACCCCATCTTGTTACAATCTCATGGAATCCTGGTATATCCAGAATAGAAATGGTTCCTACTCATGCACTCTTACCACCTAAAAGGGGACCTAACTCTTGGAATAGACCATCTTGGTTAGGCTCACATAATATTCCTCCAAACTTGTCTGACTCTTCTAAGATGACTCACAATCAACAACACTATATGGAAGATTACTTTCTTGATCTATCTAATGCATTCATGAATGATGAGGATGATACTGATATATTTGCACTTGAGCCCATCCTATCAACTTTTCTCCCCCCTTCATCTCCTAGAAAAGTGGCCAGTCCACTTCCATTTCCACCTCTCCACCTGAACCAGTCACATAAGCCTCTTTCATCCACCATTCCCGAGTCTTTTGGAAGTAACTTGGATGTGCAACATAAAAACAAAAATAATAAGAATCCACTTATATCTCAAGGTCACCATGTTCCATCTAATCGACATGTGACTACGAAGAAAGGAAAGAAACATAGGTGTTCAAAAGACCGCAAAGGTCCTAAAAAAGAAGAAGACAATCAAAAGACATAAAATAAAATAAAAAATGGATCTTGAAATCCATTCTCCAGGCATTGTCATCAAAAGCACCTCAAAGTAAAGAAGAAAAAATTCAAAAGCTATGTGGATTCCAAAGAAAGGAAAAATCAAAGTTGTCATTCAAGCTTCCAAAATTCTCATACTTCCCTCCATTCCATCACCCTTGCCTCTCATACTTTACACTCTCCACTCCCTCTTGCCTTTTCCCAAAGTGCATATCAGTATCTCCTTATTTCTAATGACATGACTAAGAAAAATCTAGAACGTACTCTTCCTAAGCATTTAGAGCATGGGAAATCTGACAAAGAGTTAAGATGTGTCCATGAGGATATTTGTGGGTCTCACTTAAGTGATCTTTCCTTGACTATAGATCTCTTGACAGTTGGACACTACTGGTTGGATCTCATGTTACTGCTACAACATCTAGTTTTGATTCTGCTGATTACTACTACAAAATACTGTGCTCTCAGAGATCACTACTGAAGGAGAGAAACTCAAAGAGCCAATCAACACTCTTCATTTGAAGAAGTTCTATAGCTGACATTCTCTATGTGCTCATGTACATACTTATTGGTCTTGAAAAAATCCTAAAAATTGATATATTGCAAAAAATCCTAAAAATTTCAAAATGTCCTGAAAAAATGATCATCTTAGTGAAAACTTGGCAAATAGGCGCTTTGATGTATCTATTATCCTAGTGAAAACCTGGTAAACAGGCACCTTGATAATACTCAAAAAAATAGAAAATTTCAAAAAAAGAAAAAATGAAAAATACAAAAAAATGAGATATTCAAAAAATACAAAAAAAGCAAAAAAAAGAGAAAAGTACAAAAAAATTGAAAAAGGAAAAAATCTGCCATTGATGAAAACCTAGTAAACAGGCGTCATGGTAGCAAAAATAGAATCTCTGCCAAGATGGTGAAAACCTGGTAAACAGGCACCTCTTGTTTCCTGAAGCTGCATCTCATCTCAGCATCGCTTGGCTCTTAGATTCCCGCTTTAGTCTCTTTGCTTTCCTGCCTTAGTTTTTTTTCCTGCTTTAGTTGCTTCCTTTGTTTCCTACTTTGGTTTGCCAGCTCATGCCTTTTCTTTTAGTTTCTTGAATTTTGTCCTCAACTCTTCATGGATTGGAACTAGTTCACGCTTGGGGGCACCTGCCTGGTCTAGGGGGCATTGTCCTATCACTTTCGGAAACTCTTTTTGAGCATCGGTCACCAGTGGTTCTCATTGCATCTACCTGCTGATGCCTAGCTACTTTTGAGATCTCTCACCTTGAGGATCTCTTGTGTATCAGTCGCGAGTGGTTTTCCACTGTGCCTGCCTACTGATACCTAGCTTTCATTCGATCTCTCTTTCAAGATTTCTCACCTTGAGGATCTCCCTCGCATCAGTCACCAGTGGTTCTCACTATGTCTGCCTACTAATGTTTCACTAGTATTTCTGAGATTTCTCACCTTGAGGATCTCTCTCGTATCAGTCACTAGTGGTTCTCACTGTGTTTGCCTGTTGATACTTCACTAGCTTCCTGATCTTTTTTTGAGACTTTGTCTCTTGCGATGGTCACCAGTGATTGCATGCTATCTTTATCCTGACATGACTTTGAATGTTGTACATTTCCAAATCAACTTCAATTCTCTTGAACACGAACTTAAACTGAAACTAAAACTTGATTTGTGTTCCTCTGAGGCTTGCTGAGCTTTGTTTTCTTTGAGTGTTCATTTTTTTTCTTTCCTTTTTCTTTCTTCTTGTTGGTTTAGTTCCAATGATCCAAAGAATTCATATAAGAGGAGTGTCCATCTATAAGAGCCTCTATCTCATATTGGATGGCCATGGGTACCTCAACTCCTTTTATATGGATGCTTTGGTGAGGTTGGTTCTTCTCCTTGTCTTTTGAGTGACTTCTTTCTGCTACTGGTGAAATTGTAAATGCTCATCCTATTAAGTGAATGTAAGGGTCCTTGTGAGAAATCTTTGGAAAAAGAAGGAACTCCTGTGTGTTTGGTGTGTTTGTTGCAAGAAACATTCAGGTCATTCTAGCATCTATGCTCTAATGCTTATGTTAACTTGCTAGATTAAAAGGAATAGGTGTTCAGGTCATTCTGGCTTCTTGTGCCTTAATGCTTACACCTTATTCATACAAACTTAAGACTTATGTCATATTCATATTCTTATGATAGCGATATTAGTGAGGATTTTATGACATCTTGCGATTGTCCAAAATTAAAAGGCTCTATGATGATAAATACGGGGAGTCCAAAAACCAAGTCCTAGGGTTTGCATTTTCATTTTAGGCTTGCATCTTTAGCTTAGGCTTGCATTTTCTAGGCTTGCATTTGCATTCTCGGCTTGATTTTGAGACAATATCTTGTTGCTCTCTTAATTGTCTTCATCAAAGGTTCTCATCTTTTGTCCTAGTTTCATCATGATTGCACAAGTTTTCAGGATCAAAATCAAAATCTGACATCTCTAGATAGCTCAAAATTGCATTTTAAATTCTGAGACCCCTTGGGATCGGACACTTGTGCAGTTAGCCTTTTGGCATCATTTTCCTGCCAGATCTTCATCTTTGCATCATGTTCTTGTGATCTTTGCTCTTTTCATCAAAGTCAACCATGTTCAAACTTGGTCAACAGGACCTCTACATTGCTTTGATTTGCTTCTGCATTCTTCTGGATCTTCGATCTTATCTTTATCTGCAACCTCTTGCTGTCAATCATCTCCTGACGTGTCATCTTTCAATTTCTCTCCTGAGGGGGCAGGATGATTGCATCATTGAATCTTGTTGAATCAATTCTTGAATCAGTCTGATCTGAATTATCAGTTCTCATTGCTTGGGGCATCTAGGTGCCTCACATCTTGTTATCTTATCATCTATCTTTTAGGTATCTGAGCAATCTAACTCGGATCGTCGAGAATCAAGCGTCATTATGGAGATGGTTCTTGAAATCTTTTAGGTATTGGGGCAATCTAACCCTAATTCCTGGGAGTCAAGCTTTGTTCTAGAGATGGCTCTCAAAATCTCTCTTAGACCATTATCTGGGAAATCTAACTCAGGTCTCAGAGGGCTAAGCTTCATATTGGGACAATCTAACCCTGATTTTGGAGATAGTCCTAAATCTACATCTTCATCAATTGGTATTGCGGCAATCTAACCCTGATTCTGGTTCTCTTCTGAGACCGTTGTCTTCACAATCTAACTTAGACTTTAGAAATTCTCGTCATCTATCACTTCAGACTATTCTTTGAATCAACGCATTGTTCTCACATCAATTCAAAGAGGGGAAAATGTAATACCCCAAAATTGGCACCTAATCATCTCAATCAATTTTGGTGCATTTTCTCAAATTTTTGTATCTTCAAAGTCCTAGTTCACTAGGCAATTTTTTTCTCTCTCCTACTTGAATTTACTTGACATGATGTCAATTGCAAAAACCCTAATTTTCAATAATCAAATATTAAATTAATTCCTAAGTCTTTGACTTAAATTGGCTAAATTAACC
This sequence comes from Chamaecyparis obtusa, assembly GCA_027943335.1. Taxonomy (NCBI): domain Eukaryota; kingdom Viridiplantae; phylum Streptophyta; class Pinopsida; order Cupressales; family Cupressaceae; genus Chamaecyparis; species Chamaecyparis obtusa. The sequence continues at coordinate 27,729 of BSBK01007531.1, forward strand.
CTATGATAAATTAATTTAATTCTAAAGTCCTAAGTGCTTTCTAATTAAATTAAATCTACCCCCTTTAGCTAATTACACATCAAAAAGGAATTAATATTATTTAATTATTCGAATGCACACCTCTTTATTTGAATTTAATTATTCAAAATTACTCGAAAGGTCACCTCCCACATGTGGCAAATTCCATTCTTTTTAAATAAATAATTCTTGTCTTTTTGTCTCAATTTGGGGAATGAAGAGTCATGAGTTACAAATCAAGAAACTCTTCATTCCTCTCCGAGCTTTTCTTTTTAAGGAGCCTCTTTTTCTCATTCATGGATGGAAATTTGGAGGGTAATTGAACTATAGCGAATTTGTGTCTCATTTGATTCAAAGCTTTTTATTGCATATTTAGTCTATTATCTCATCTTAGTTTAGTATTGCATTTCATATTAGAGTAAATTTTCTTACTTGTTTTTAGATTAATATCATCTTTATTTCAAGCTATTTAGATTAATTGCATTCATTCTTAGCTTAATTTCATTTTTCTCATTATAGCTTTCAAATCCTCCATTGTAGAATCAGTCTTATGGTTGTTGGCTTTCAATCTGAGAGCAATTAAACACCCCGACTGCATAGGAGGCAACAGGTCACCTCTCCACAAATTTTAGATTGAGTAATTCATAATCTCTCTTGTAATTCGATTATGAGAACAATGATCATGTTGCGTATGTGGTTGATTTAGAGGTCACATTCAAGCACACACACATATGATCAAGGTCCTTCCACAAATTTGAAGAAGATGGAGAAGATTTAGTATGCATTATGCGCCCATTTCCAGATAGTAAACTCTTTGATCACATTTTGGAAGAAAGAGATCTAGAACCTAAAGATAGCATATCCAGATGATTTCCCTTTGTAAGTATGTATAGATATAGTTTTTGTAACACCTTTGTCATTAATCTCAAAGGGGGAGTTGTGTATAGAATATGGATCACAATATGTATAGGGAGATATAAGTATATTTATAGAAGAACCAAAGTTTTTTGTATTAAGAACAGTTAGCAACTTGGTCATATTCCTTTGTTTCCATCAATGAAAAAGGGGGATATTGTTGGAAATTTGGCTATACTAATGTATATGACTTGATATAGTGTTTTCATTATGGAAAAAAAGTCATATAGTAGTTTGGAGTTAGCACACTTGATGAGGAGATCAGAAATCGGTTAAGTATTGAAGACTAGACAGTGTACAAAGTTCCCGCAGCTCAGAGCATCAGTGCACATGCGTACGGAAGAATTATGGTATGTTCCCTAAAATTTAAGTTAATTAGACTATATTCATTCTTATTCTATGAGTGCATGATCAGATGTGCAAGTATGAGAAAGATACAGTCAGTTGAAGTTGCACAACTAGTGTGTGCCTATGAAGAACAAAGTAAGCAGTCAACATTTATCATTTTGAGTTGTATCTATAATATAATGTTGTAAAGGCTATGTTCCTATTGTAATTAGTTTTCTGACATGTATATATTTTTTATTGTAAACACACTTAAGACAATTCATTTGGAAGCATTATATGTAATAGGTCTAAGGGTTGACCTAGTTGTTTATTTTGTATGCGCGTATAAATATTAGATGCGCCCATTGTATTTGGTATGGAAGTTGATAGAGAGTTGTGACAAGAAGAGAATAAGTATGTGAAGAGTTAATAAGATGTGTTAGAGCTTTGCAAGAGGTCAAAGCATGTAAGTATCAAAGGAATTGATCTGACAAGTAGTGTCACAGTGATAGTTCATCCAGCAGATATAGTGTGTATCTAAGATTAGAAGGTTGTAGCCTTCATCACTTGAGAAATGAGATCAAGGACAGTGCATCCACTCCCCTAATAGGGACTATTGTAAAAGAATCCTAATAGGCTTTGACCCTTGACAAGGTCTACTATACTTAAAGCATTGTAAATAAACTCCTAACAGGGTTAAGGATCTTCTAACAAGGATCACAAAACACTAGTGCAGAATATTAGTGGGTGTCAATTCCCATCGGGGTTTTTACCTATTTGGGTTTCCCTGTAACCATATTGGTGTCATGTGTTGATTTCATGTTTCATGTTTATGTGAATGTTTAATTTAGTACTTAAGCATTTAAGTTAAATATAAAGATTAAAGTGAAAAGATAAAATACAGTGAACACTAATTCACCCCCAACCCCCCCCTCTCAGTGTTCTCATTCCTAATAGATAAGTTGTTTAGCAATGGGGTGTTGAAGCTTGAATGCTAGAAGGTTTCTGAACGAGGATTGGTGCTCTTGATTTCACCCAAAAAATTTAAAGTTGAATGGATCAAGGTTGTACTGAGCCAAGTACATGACATGAAAATTTGACTAGAGGATGGAACAATTCAAAATACCAAAGAAATGATGCACATAGTAAGTGGATACCCTAGACTCGTAAGAAAGAATACTATGAGATGTTAGAGTAAAGAGGAAATTCAAGAAAAAACCTAGGTGGTATAGAAAAAAAAAGGAATGACAATTTAAACTATCATGGACCCAGAAATTGATTTTGTAGTGAGGGTGATAGCTGATAAGTTTTATTAGTCAAGTTGGCTGGACAGTGTCCCATGCATGGCAGTGGACCAAGCTTGGAAGATAGTAAAGAAGGATCATACATATGACCTTGTCAAGCTTCAACTAATGCAACTTGTTGAGAACCTTACATCCATCAAGAAAGAAAAGAATTATATGTGTAAGTTCAGTTTTTTACTTGTCTTTCTATTTTTCTACATTTAGAATAGTTTTCTTACTATTGGGGATGTAGAATGGGATAAGAATATACCTGTCACTTTATAGATTAGTGAGTTTATTGATCAGATGGGTGAGGAATTTGAGAGTGTAATGGACAATTATTTTGTTGAATTCAATAATAAAATGAGGAAAAGGAGTAGGATCATTATATCACTAGTGGATAAGTACTATAAAGATATATGTTTCCTAGTTGATACAGATTTCACATATGTATGAGAATTCATACAAAGGGTATCATGGCTAAGATCATTACCTTATGAAGTAAATATAGATGAGACAACAACGATAATCATAGCCCTATTAGATGAGGAATTTGATAAGAAGGCTACATATTTTGGAACATATGAGGAAGCTAAGGCTAAGATAACCATGGGACTAAAATCTGCTACCATTGAGAGGAAAAGACAGAAGTGACTCAAGAGCAGGGTAGATACAAGAAAAATCAAGTAGAATTGACTCCACTTGAATCAACCAACAAGCCCTTCTCAGAGTTACACATGGAAGAAATATATAATTCACATGAAATAGTGAAAATACAACATAAAATAAGGAAAGGCAACTAGAAACCACACTGGTACAATTATTATAAATCCTTCAACATGCCCGGCTATGAAGCCCTCTGGGTTTCAACCTTATACAAAGACAATTATGAATTATAAGTCTCAACTCGTATGTTTCTTCCTCTTTTCTACTACTACTCTACTACCACCTTCTATATGCTACCACATTTTTGCATATTGTGTCCCTTCGAGCTCTTCGATGATGTCCTTTACAGGATTTAGAGAGTGATGACTGGGGGCATAATCTTTTTTTTGGTCTTCTTCTTGTATGTGAAAATCTAACTTTGGAAATTCTTGATTGAAATGGTGTCCGACTGTAAGAGCCTCTATCTTGAATTGGATGGCCATGCGTACCTCGACCATTGATACTCAAAAAATTCAAGGAAGTTTGATCTAACTATTGTCATTTTGAGTGAATTCTTTCTCCTACTATGAAACGCGATCTTGCCTTAGGAGGTGAACGATAAAGGGTCACTACAGGTAATTCACACTGGATTTAGAATGATCTTTTGACTGTTTGATGTGCATGTTAAATGCAAGGCATATTTAGGTCATCATGATGTTTATGTTTTGATTCTTATACAAATTACTATATCAAAATGGACATGATATTTAGGTCATCTTGGCATTTGTGCCTTGGTGCTTATATCTAATCCGACATTCTGAAATAAAATCGATATTGATATGTCTATCGTTTCATAGTTAGTGGGCATTGTATTGATTTATCCGGTTACCAAAAATTTCAATGATGATAACAAATTGACACATGATCAGTGAGTAGGTCCTAGGTCTTGGGTTGCATTTCATTTTGCATGTTCCTTTGCATTTTGCATGTTTGCATGATCTCACAAATGTTTGGTAAAATTTTAAAACTTAAACGATTCTTCAATCACCTATTCAAATCTAACATGAGCTAAAACCTAACATGAAGGTTCCTCAAATGAAATAGCAAGTAGAATACTTTATCGGGATCAAAATCAAAATCTGAGATCATTCATATTATTAACTACTTGCATAATCGACCTTCAATCATTTTTGAAATCTAGAATTCAACTTAACTGATTATCTTACATCAAGCTATCAAAATTTCAACTTGGTCAACCATGGTCAACTCATGGTCAAACCTAGTCAAACTTGGTCTTCAAGACCTCTAAACGATGTAGAATGCATTCTCAGATGTGTATAACCACTTCTCAAATCAATTAACATGCTTCTCAACTATAACGCTGACTCTTCTTGTCAGATTTCAATTTTAATCCCAAAGGGGGCATGGTATTGCACATCATTCAAGTTTGTAAATCTAGTTTTATCTGGAATCTGTTATCTTTCATCAGTAATCAAGACAACAGTCTGTAAATCTAATTTTATCTGGAATCTATTATCTTTCATCAGTAATCAAGACAACAACCATGTCTAGTTGCTGACTCATCAAAATTCCTCATCGCTTAGGAAAAATCTATCATCACTTGGGGCATATCAGATTCATTGATCCATATCAATCTGGTATTCTCTTAATCTTATAATCTGTATCAGGTTTTCGCAACCATCGGTTCATCAGTGCTATTTCCTTGGTTCTTCGGTAACTGAAGGGGTCAAATGTGATACCTACGTGGTTCTGCTAAGACAATCGAGTCTAGACTCGGTCACTCACTTCTTCGCAATCCTAAGGTTCAAAATCAGGCATTTTGACATTTTTTTGCAATCATCGGTTCATCGCTGCTATAGTGAACATTATCTTTGGTCATCCAGGACCTCCTATCTTCAGATCTTCAATCATCATATCTTTTGAATTAGTTCCATATCTTTATCAAACACAGACTATCTTTGAACCACTGTGCTTCGCACAGTAATTCAAAGAGGGGCAAAATGTAATATCCCAAAAACGGGCTATAGGTTCATTAACCTCCTACATCATCAAAATCGAATGAAATCGACATCAAAGTTCTAACCTAAGGCACATCTGCACATTATTGAATCCTAATTGATTCTTCTAAACTCAGCATCGGAGAATATTCCTAGTAATATTCCTAATTATCCAATTATCTTTAATTTAATGATTATTTGGTGATAAATCTAATTTATCCTAAAGTTTGATTAATTGAATATTCTAAATATTTAATTAATTAGATTTAATTTTGCCACTTAATTATTTAATTAAATTTTATTATATATATTCCTAAGTATTATTATTTAAATTTGACAATAAATCAAAATTCCTATCATTAATTGATTAAATTCTTATTTAATTGATTAAAGAAAGTTGTCATATTTAATGATATTATTTTTTAATAAAACTTTGATTAAATAGTTAATTAACTCATAAATTAATTATTTTAATTCAAAAATCAGTTAAGTTGAGAATAAATCACTTTATTTATTTATTAAATCATAATTATCCATGTGCACATAAAAGGACTAGTTAAACTCAAATTGGAAAATCAATGCAATTTGTTATCTTTTGGAAACTCAACATCTTTTTGAGTTTTAAAGTTGATCTAAACTTCTAATTCGAGTTGAACTGTGCTTTTGCATGATTTTTGTGACTTAATTATTTGTTATTTAAAAATAACTCAAAAATCAACCTGAGTTATTTGAGTGATTTATGGCTTTCTTTCATGCACCTCCAAAGCCCTGGATTTCTATAAAATCAAGGCACAGCTCTTCAATTTCATATCTCGCAAATTGCAAACTTACTCTACAGGAATCATAGCACATCAGATTTGGAGAATTTGCACAATTGGAGCTTGGAAGATCAATTTGAGAATTCGAGCTTTTGTGAGATCAATTTCATTTGTATTCATATCATATCATTTCTAGATTAGTATTGCATATCAGTTTTCATAGATTCATATCAGATTTCATATTGTTTTCATCCTAATTGCATAGAAAATAAAAAAATATAGATTATTTTTACATTCATTTCAAATCTAGATCAATTGCATTCAAATCCTTCATTTAGGTGTCATCAAGGTCACTGATCTCGATTTCATTCTGAGAGCATCATACTCGCATCTATTAGAAGGTAGTAAATTGTTTGGTTAGTTCAGATTCAATTACTTGCAAGATTTTGATTATAGCTAACCTCTAATGTTTTACCAAAGTGTTGTGTATATAGATCAGGTACAAAATTCACACACACATTTCTGGCACCCACCATGGGGTAACCCACCTTTACATACTGGTTTTGATTATTTTTTTTGGAGTTAAAGCCCTAAAGTTTTAAAGATTTAATTCTATCTCTCAAATGGATAGGTATTTTTCTTTGAAATTTTTTTTGCAAGTTGAACACATATCAAGGAAGCTTGAGTAAAAAATTCAAAATTTTCTAAGATGTTTTGAATTTTTAATAATTTTTTCTTGGAATTATGGAAAAAATTAATATATGACGAAAATCAGCATATTTTTCAGAAATTATTATATTTTCAAAAAGATATTTAAATTCTACAGGGGGTCCGTTCTTTGTTTTTTAAATTTGGAAGCAATATAATAGCTCAAATAGTCAATTTACAAAAACTAGTCTATTTTAATAAAACGGACCTCTAGGGCACAAATGAAGAGATTTTTCTAAAAATTTTACATTTTTGGAAAGCTCTCTATTTTTTAGTAGGGGTTTCTATTTTGAATTTCTATTTTTGTGGCCAAAATCATAAAAAAAAAAAAATCAGATCTTTTTTACTAGGTCAAATGCAGTGCAAAAAAATAAAAATTTTGTGATGGGTATGCACTTATTTTTCATATGATTCAATGCATGATATGAGTTTTCATTTGGATTAATTTCTGGTTATTATTGCTCCTAATAATTGATTTTTAGATCTAACCCTAGGGTTTTCATAAGTTGAATATACCTTGCATATCTTATTTGCTTGTTGGCTTGTTAGAGAGTTTGCAGCTTGCTTGCATGGTAAAGCTCAACAAGAATTGCTAAAAATCAATTAAAATCTGCTAAGTGCATCATGAGGATCTTAGGTATTGTACTTGTTCTGATAATATTTTGATTGGGACTTAAAATAAATCTCTCATGTGTCTAGCTTGAGTGCTTCTTTTCATGCTTTTGTTTTACACACTTGCATAATTGATACTAGGTTGTGACACCTTAGGTATTTATTTAGCAGTCTTAGATACTTTTGATTGATCTATATTGCTATCTTGGGTTATTGGACTCGCTAATCTACTGGCTCCTCATTCCACCTTGTGGTTGCAAGGTCAGCGCCACATTAAAGGTGAGGGGTCAACAGGAAAGAAGCGTTAACTGTTCCACTTGGCAACCCTTTTGTGCTTTTTGGAACTCACTTGTTTTCTAAGTTGTGGACTCATTTTTAGCTTGTGTGAGGTTTTAAGTGTTCCACCTTGTGGACTCACCTCATATTTTCTCTAAGCATTAAGTGTTCCTCTTTCTGCTTTTTGAATACTTTTGGTAGATTTTCTTTCGGGAATATACATCTGTGCTCACATAGTAATTAGGCCCTATAAACACTATTTGTGATTCTTGAGAGATTGTATTCCTAGAGAAATCCTTCCTTGACGATGGAATCCTTGTAGGTAGGGAGGATACTTAGTGTGTTTCACATTCAACTTAGTTAGTGCATCTTCTCTTATTGATCAACACATTCTCTCTCTGGAGAGGTTGATAGATCACGTGGGGTTGACATCACAAGATTTGGTGAATCAAAATTGGTTAGTGCATCTTCTCTTATTGATCGATACATTCTCTCCCTAGAGAGGTTGATAGATCACGTGGGGTTGACATCATAGACCTTGGTGCTACAAAACTTTGTCTTAGCATGTCAGATTCATCTGCTTGCTTTGTTTGGGTTAAAAGTGAAGAGGTGTCAAAAACTTGAATATGGAGCCAAGTCCCCATGTGGTATAAATCTGTGAGTCACCTTTAGAGAGGGTTAACCGTAGCAGACAATCCCTTCACAGGGAAAACTATGTTGATGGAACCTCAAGCGGTCATAGCCATTTCAGACGTGGTAGTGACAGCCGCTATATAAATATCCTTGTGGAAGAAATCTCCACAGGTATGGTTCATTGTTGGGTTGTCAGATCTCCCTAGCAGCTCCTGAAGATTAAGTTCACGGACTATGTCAAAACCATGGTGCACTGGGATTGGAGTTCACCCCTTTGGATCATAAAAGTTGCAGAGTCAAACCATTACTAAAAACCCTAGAGAGGCCAAATTTTTATTTTTCAGGTATATGTGCATTATTGCAAAACTTTTCAGAACATACACAATTAGTACTCTTAGGGATTAGCACAATTTGGTCACTTGATTGTTCATGCGCAAGGTTTCTTTTTCCCTTGTTCATTGTTTTCAGACGTGCTTGAAATCACTTGTTTACTATTCTACATGCTTGTTTATCTACTTGGCTATTAAAAATGATTAAATCTGGTATAATCTTCAAATCTGAACAGTACAATTTGCAAACAATCCAAAACTAAAAACCTTAAATTTTGCAAAATTTGACGTAAAATCCTTTCTGGAGTCAAAAGTCATTTCAGGAAGTCAAAATTCATACGAGTTTTGTCAAGTGTCATTTCAGTACTGCCCATCTGTCATATGATTGAGTACCCGATGTCGTACGAGTTTTCAGGCTAGCAAATTCAAAAAAATCAAAATCTTGCTTGCAACTGTCGTATGATATTTTCAACTATCGTATGGTTACCTACCCACTGTCGTACAAGTTTAGCAACTATCATTTCATAGCCTACCCACTTTCATACGAGTCTGCAGAGTGTCATTTGGGAAAATTTTGGAAAGTTGTCAAAAAATTGTCAAATTACAAGATATCCAGTGTTTCCAGCCTAGTTCCAGAATCTGTCGAACAAATCATGGTGTCAGGAATAGAGTAGTAGCTATTGAGAATCCTATCATTTTCCAAGAGTGATCTTTTGAATTCGATCCAGCCTTCTATTTGATAAATTTGAGTCCTTTTTATCTCATGTCAAAACCTTGTCATAACTATCAATTTTCAATCAATCTTCAAAAAATAGACTAAGTGTCGGGAACTCATGTTTGCTATCTTTTGGGTAATCTAACCCATACATCTAGGGCACCATATCCTTCACCCATGTCTAATCAAATCTTCAAAACAATCCTAATCTTGACAAGGTTGCGTCATCGGATTTTCTCGAATCAAATCATTCTTCAGTTGTCTTCATCCTTTTCTTCTGTTTCATTCAAAGTTAATGGTGGAGACCAGAGCTTCCTCACACAAGAAATCAGGAGACACATCTTAGAACTTACCTTTGACCAATAGCCAAGGTTCAACTCTTGAACAACTCATCAATTCTGGTCTTTACAAAGATGACGGTCTCAGTAACTTTCAATTGAAAACTGGTTACATACCTCCTCCATCGACTCATGGAGGTAATCAGAAAACTCCTCGATCTATCCCAAGGAGTCCCAGAACTCCTACCATGTCTCAATCAAGGACAAACCATGGCTCTCAAGGATCTCAATCTCAACATGGTGCAGATCAGGCACCCACACCTGAAGAAATTGCCCAATACCAAAATGATGATAACTTCAAGAGAATGATGAGGCATTTCTTGAAGGAAGATAGGGAAATGTACTTTTTAGAGTTAGCTCATCAAGGAGCTAAAATTCCTCCTCACTTCAATGTCGAAGATATCATTACACATGAAGAAGAAACTCTACTCATAGCTATGACAAAATAGATGCATGCTATACAAGTTGAACTTAACAATCTTAAGAAAGAGAAGGAACCCAAGGAGTTCTCCATGGAGGACCTATGTCATTTTCTGTTCGACAAAGACTTGTATATGCCACCATTCCCAAAAAGAGTGGAGATGCCAAAGTATGACAAATATGATAGACACTCTAATCCTCAAGATCATGACAGAGAGTTCTGTATGCAATCCATGGAATTCATGCATGAACCAACCTATCTGATGCGTCTTTTTCCTAGATCTCTTGGAGGAGCATCCATTCAGTGGTTTTCAAGATTGCCTCCTATGATCAAAACTTTTGAAGAATTTATTAAATTGTTTTATCAATAATATTCCTACAATATTCAACATCTGGTCACCATGATCAATATTTGTAACCTCAAGCAATATCCAGGAGAATCATTCCTAACTTTCCTCAAGAGGTGGCGAGAGAAGTTCTCTCTATATGCTAGACCAATTCCCAAAATGGAGAAACTTGAAATCTTTATCAATAACCTTGTTCTAGAGCTCAACTATCCATTACAAATGCAAGATCATGTATCTTTTGATAAAATGGTGGATAATGCAATCAAGATTGAGAAAGTACTTGTCAAGAAAGGAGACATCACACTTCAAAAGGACAAGTATGATTCCGGATCTGGTTCAAAAGATAAAAACAAAAATTGGAACAAGAACAAAGGCATCATCACAGATGGCATTGTTGACTCTAACCATGCCCCATCAAAGGCACTAGCCTACAACCTAACTCTTGGTTCCCAAGCCATTAAAGCTTCAAAACAAAAGTCTTCTGAACCATCTCAAAAGAAGCTAGAATACAAAAGATGGGATAATAAATGAAAGTTTACTCCTCTTGGAAAATCTTTGGAATCCACCCTGAGAACTCTACTGGCTAATAACATCATCTCTTTGCCACCAATCTGACCACTTGATTCTGACCCTAAGCCAAAATGGTGGAGAGAAAATGAATTCTATGATTTCCATCAGAGTAAAGGTCATAAAACTAGTAACTACTTCCACTTGAAACATACCATTCAAGATCTGATCGATAAGGGAGACATCACAATTGATAATCCTACAAGCAATAATGATCACATAGCATTTACAGAACTATTTCCACATCATGGCAAGGGAGTTTCAACTTCTCAGCCTAACATGGGGGAAAAAGTCAATTACGCTTACCTTGGAAACAATGTTGTCATCAATATGGTTGAACCATGTCTCTCTGAGAGCTGAAATGTCATCATAATTATATGAAGAGATAGAGATCATTCCTTAGCTAATGAAATTACCTAATTGCAAGCTCAAGCACATCTGAAAGGACAAATCCCAGATTCATCTAATGTCCCTAAGATACCTTTCAATCTTTCATCTGCTTCCAAATAGAAGGTTGCCTCCAAATCTTCCAATACAAAGGATACAAGGCCTACATCTTACAGCATTGTCCAACAACTCCAGCATACTAATGCCAAAATCTCTATGTTTGAGTTACTTCAAATATCTCCAACTCACAGAGATGTCCTAGACAAAGCTTTGCTCGGCTCTAATGTTCCTGATGACCTAGATCTAGATAGGTTCCAGACTATGGTTGGTCATCTTACATCTCTGCAATATATCTCCTTTTCAGAGGAAGATGACAACTCTTTGAGTCACCCACATAATCAGCCCTTACACATAGAATTCTTGATCCAGAACCATAGAGTCAAACGTGTGTTGATAGATGGGGGCACTGGCCTCAACATTTGTTCTTACAGCTTAATCACACAGTTGGGATTCTCAAAGATGGCTATTGATCCTTGAAATAAGATCACCATAAAGGCCTATGATGAACAAGAAAGATCTTCTAAAGGCACCATTGTCTTACCCATCTGAGTGGGCCTAGTCATCAAAGATACCACATGTCAGGTGCTTGATCTACCATTGGCTTATAATATACTTCTAGGGAGACCCTAGATACATGAAATGTAAGCTATTCCTTCTATGTACCATCAATGCTTGAAATTTCCCTATGAAGGAGTAGAAGTTACTATCCTAGTAGATCTGATTACAACTTGCAATACATTGAAGGAAAGTGTTGATAAGCTTGTTCCCAATAACAGAGAATCTTCCATCAAGCAGCTAAATGTTGCTTCCACATCCAAGATGGAAGACATTGCTAAAGAGATCAATATCAAAGAAAATGGGATGTGAGAATACCTTATAGAGCCAGTCTTGTCTTTGACATCTCTCCCAATCTCACCTAAGTCATATGGAGAATCTTTGAAGTAGTCTAAATCAGAACCTAAGGAACCTATGGAAGCATATAAAAGAAACTTCATGGCGGAGCAAGTATCCAAACAAGGGTTTGAAGAGGATGAAGCTGTGCTTGCATAGATATACAAAGACAATTCTGAATCCAAAATTGTTCAAACTAGTGAATCTATAGCACCTACAATCCCTTCTAATCCATATGGTCCAGGGAACAAATTGATAGCTAAGATGGGATATCCAGGTCAAGGACCTCTAGGAATCAGAGGAAAGGGTCTTGTGACACCCATTTCACATACTAGTAGAGAAAACAAAGATACTATTGGCTTAGGCTTTAAGAAGAAACCTTATCATCTCAAAGGTGGTTGTTCTCATGTCATAGAACAAATTGCACCAGGAGAACCCCTTCTCAAGAAAGAAGAGACAAAACCCTTAGATGATGATTCAGATAGCTCTGAGCTTATCCCCTATGAATAATTGCCTATGGAAATCACAAATCTTCTTGACGTGGAAAATGATACAATAAAGAGGATCAATGTAGTAGAAACACAAGAACCTACTATAGAGCAAGAGATGGTTGCACCACAAGAACCAGCTAATCTCGAAGGTGACCAAACTGATCAAGAGGAAGGTGGTAGTTATTCTGACACTGATTCCCATGAATATGAATTCAAATTAGAGACTGAGGGTAACCCCTCTTGGGGTATTCATCCTGACTTCACACATATCCTAAGATTTCCTAGAGATCTTGAATCAGAAGGTGAGTCAAATGACTATGAATGGGGAGCCATTCCAGAAGAAGATGAGCTTATCACAAAGAAATATATTGTTATTCACCAATATGCACCTCAAACCAATGTAGGTCTAGAGAAAAATAATGAACTTAACATGTCTAATCCACCTATGGCTAAAGAAGACTCCCACAATGACATTGAGCCTATTCACGAATTGAACATTTTGAGCTATAATATCACCTTTGAACTTGAGCGTCAGGTTAGGACCAATGATGATAGATCCATATCCGTAAACACCATATCCCAAGCCTTTCCCGCTTTGACTATCTTATGCCCTAATCTTATTGACTGAACTTCCATGAACCCAAGCCATGGTGTTTACACCTTTCCTAGTGACTATACCCTTGCTTGTTACCTCAATGCAGTCAAGCCTATGAGGACTTCCATCAGTGAACCAAGTGTCAGCATGGCTGAGTCGGACATCAAATATCTTAGTCAAAAGAATAAAAAGAAAAAGAAAAAGAGTTCTGAGGGTGAAAACCACTTCGTGGCAGTCTCAAAACCTACAAAAGTAAAAAGAAAAGATGTATCTAAAGGTGAAAACCTCTCTGAGGCACCTAAGGATGAGATATTTGATGTCCTACTGAGTCATTTATAGGATAGATCTCTAGTTTTGATCGAGCCCACTCAATTTATCAATTTGCGTACAATAGAGGAACCACAGTTGGTACATGTAGCACAATCCTTGTCAGAAGAAGAGAAATAGAAATTCACTGCATTCTTATCAGAAAAAAAGATCAACTTTGCATGGAAATATTTAGATATGTCAGGATTGGATCCCAATCTCATCATGCACCATCTATCCATTGCTCCTAGAGTAAAACCAGTCAAGCAAAAATTGAGAAAGATGCATCCTCATGCTGCACTCTTAATCAAAGTAGAACTAGAGAAACTCCTAAAAGCCAGATTCATCTATGTCATAGACTATGCTGAGTGGATCTCAAACATTGTACCTATTTCAAAACTAGATGGTTCAATTAGAGTGTGCATAGACTTTAGAGATGTGAATAGAGCATGCCCTAAGGATGATTTTCCACTACCCAACATTGATATGATAGTGGACATGACTATGGGTTATGAGATGTATTCCCTCATGGATGGTTTCTCTGGATACAACCAAATCAAGTTTTCTTAAGAAGACCAAGAGAAAACTACTTTCACATATGCGTGGGGAACCTTCTGTTGGAATGTTATGCCATTCAGACTCAAAAATTCTAGAGCTACATATCAAAGAGCAATGACATCTATTTTTCATGATATGATGCATAAAACAATGGAGGATTATGTTGATGATACCTTGGAAAAATCAATGATTAGAACTGAACATCTAACTGACTTGAGCATGATCCTAGATAGAATGGAAAAGTTTAGTCTCTAACTAAAGCCTAAGAAGTGTGCTTTTGGTGTCACTTCTGGAAAACTCTTAGGATACATCATTTCAAAGAAAGGTATTGAAGTTGATCCAGCTAAAGTCAAGGCTATCATCGAGATGCAACCTCCCAAGAATTTCAGTCAAATGTGAACTTTGCAAGGGAGAGTACAGTCCATCAGAGGATTCATATCATAGCTTGCGGACATATCACAACCTTTCACAAAGACATTACATAAAGGTGTGACCTTTGCATGGAATGGAGAATGTGAAAAGAAATTTGACCACATCAAGAACTATCTATCAAATCCTCCTATCTTGATGCCTCCTATTCATGGGAAGCCATTGATCCTATATGTCTCCACAACAGACACATCACTGGGGGCATTGCTAGCACAACATGATGAGAACAAGAAGGAAAGAGCCATATACTATATCATCAAAACTTTAGTGGCCTACGAGAAGAACTACTCAATGATTGAGAAGGCATGTCCAGCTATGATCTTTACATCACAAAAACTAAGACATTACATGTTAGCTCAAACCACTCATTTGGTAGCTAAGATTGATCCACTAAAATACCTCCTAAGCAAAGCTGCCCTCACAGGTAGATTAGCCAAATGGGTCATGCTCTTGAGTGAATTTGACATTAAATATGTTGAGAGAAAAGCTATCAAAGGACAGGTCATTGCTGATCAATTAGCTGTAGCACCACTGTTTGATGATACACCCATGCAAATGGAATTTCCCAATTCCTCTATCATGCACCTCTCTTCTAGAGAATGGAAGTTATTCTTTGATGGCTCCTACACATAATGGATCTGGAGTAGGCATATTGTTCATCACTCCTCAAGGATACTCAATACCAAAAGCATTCAGATTAAAGTTTCCTTGCACAAAAAATATTGTTGAATACGAGGCACTTCTCAATGGTATGAAAATGGAAATATAGTGGAGAGTTACAAAGATACACATTCATGGAGACTCACAACTATTTATCCACCAAGTCAATGATGTGTACCAAACCAAAGATGGAAAGCTCATTCCTTACAAGAAAATGGTAGATGATTTAAAGAAATACTTCATATCTATCACATTTGAGAAAATACCTAGAATGGAGAATAAGGTTGCCGATGCAATGGCGACATTATCTACTCTCTTACAGCAGCCTGAACATGAGCTATGCTATGAGTTCCTAGTGGAAGCCCTATCCTATCCTGCATATGACTCCCCTGAAACCCACATGATCTGCACCGTTTTAGGTTATGATTCATCCTGCTACAAAAATATGTTCTCCTATCTCCATGACCAAATCATTCTTGATTCTTTTAACCATTTTGAGAAATGAAACCTTATCCGCTCCGCATCTCGATATGTCATCATTGGTAATGACCTGTACAAATGAGGTCTAGATGGTACACTGCTTAGATGTTTAGAATGAGAAGAGTCTCAATGTGCATTAGAGGAAGTCCACGAGGGTATATGTGGGTCACACTCGAATGGTTTAATGTTAGCTTGAAAACTTATTAGGCCTGGGTACTATTGGCCTGAAATGGAGAAAGAGGCTATTAAATTTGCTAAAAACTATCAACAATGTCAAGTACATGGAAACTTGATTCATGCTCCAGGGAGGGATCTAATTCCCTTTACTACACAATGACCTTTTCAACAATGGGCATTTGATCTCATAGGTGCTATCTATCCACGCTCTTCCAATGGACATACTCATATAATCACAGCTACAGATTATTTTATAAAATGGGTAGAAGTGGTTCCTCTAACACAAGAAATGGGGAAATAGATCTCTATGTTCATATGGAACTACATCATTTGTAGATATGGGATTCCTCACTCTATAATCATAGATAATAGGGGACAATTCAAAAACAAGGACCTAGATGACTTATGTGCTAAATTCAAGATTACACAACATTGGTCTTCTATTTACTATCCTCAAGGGAATAGACAAGCTAAGGCTTCAAACAAAAATCTCTTGAAAATCTTGCACAGAACAGTTAATAAAATAGGAAGAGACTGGCATCTCATGATCAATCCATCTCTCTAGGCCTACAGAACAAGTATCAGAACACCCACTAGGGCTACACCATTCACTTTAGTTTATGGGTCTGAAGAAGTACTACCTATTGAGGTTGAAATCCCATCACTCAGAATTAGAATGCATGGACTTGTCACTGACAATGACTATAGAGTGTCTAGGTTGCAAGAACTTGAACTACTAGATGAGCGCAGACAAGCAGTGTATGATCATCTCATAGTGTATCAGAAAAGAATGTCTAGAGGCTACAACAAGAAAGTCAGACATAGAGAATTCTAGGTTGGTGATCTAGTCTTGAGAGAAAATCCTAAAAATCAATCACATCAAGAACGCAAGGGGAAGTGTGAACCCAACTGGCTGGGTCCCTTTGTAATCAATGCTACTTTTGGCTCTAGTGCCTATCAACTCTCAATGACTGAAGGAGAAAAGCTCTGAGAACCAATCAACATTCTCCATTTGAAGAAATTCTACACCTAAGACATTCAGTGCTTGGTAAATATCCTGAAAAAATCTTAAAAATTGGAAAAAGTCCTAAAAAAATGAACATCTTGGTGAAAACCTAGCATTAGGCGCCTTGATGATTCACAAAAAATGTAAAAAATATCAAAAATTGAAAAAATTGAAAAAATTGAAAAAATGAAAAATACAAAAAAATGAGAAAAAGAAAAAGTGCCTTGGTGAAAACCTGGAAACAGGCACCTTGGTAGCAAAAATAGAATCTCTAGCAAGATGGTGAAAACCTGGCAAATAGGCACCACTTGTTTCAAAATGCTCCATCTATCAGTGCAATCTTGGTCTTTCCCAGCCTTCAGTCTTCTTTAGTCTGTATATATCCTTGTTTCAATAAAGTCAGTTTGTACACCAATCAGCTCAAGCATCTGTATCCCATCAAATGTTCAAACTTGGGGGCAATCAATGTCATATCCTATGGCCTCCAATGTATCTTAGATGTGTCATATCCAGTCAGAGTCCTTTGAAGCTTCAAGTTGAGTCAGTTAGTCAGTCTCATCTCCAGAAAGGATTTTGCATCTACAACAACACAATCAAAAAAATGAACTAAAAACAATCTATGCTTCATGCTTGTATCTCCTTGTATGCTTATGGTTCGCATTGAGATTTTTGCATATTGTGTCCCTTCGAGCTCTTCGATGATGTCCTTTACAAGATTTAGAGAGTGATGACTGGGGGCATAATCTTTTTTTTGGTCTTCTGCTTGTATGTGAAAATCTAACAACTTTGGAAATTCTAGATTGAAATGGTGTCCAACTGTAAGAGCCTCTATCTTGAATTGGATGGCCATGCGTACCTCGACCATTGATACCTAGAAAATTCAAGGAAGTTTGATCTAACTATTGTCTTTTTGAGTGAATTCTTTCTCCTACTATGAAATACGATCTTGCCTAAGGATGTGAACGATAAATGGTCACTATGGGTAATTCACACTGGATTTTGAATGATCTTTTGACTATTTGATGTGTATGTTAAATGCAAGGCGTATTCAGGTCATCATGACATTTATGTTTTGATGCTTATACAAATTTCTATATCAAAATGGACATGATATTCAGGTCATCCTAGCGTTTGTGCCTTGGTGCTTATATCTAATCTGACATTCCGAATCAAAATCGATATTCATATGTCTATGGTTTCATAGCTAGTGGGCATTGTATTGATTTATCCGGTTACCAAAAAGTTCAATGATGATAAAAAATCGAAACATGATCAGTGAGTAGGTCCTAGGTCTTAGGTTGCATTTCATTTTGCATGTTCCTTTGCATTTTGCATGTTTGCATGATCTCACAAATGTTTGGTAAAATTTTAAAACTTAAAAAATTCTTCAATCACCTATTCAAATCTAACATGAGCTGAAACCTAACATGAAGGTTCCTCAAATGAAATAGCAAGTAGAATCATTTTTTAGGATCAAAATCAAAATCTGAGATCATTCATATTATTAACTACTTGCATAATCGACCTTCAATCATTTTTGAAATCCAGAATTCAACTTAACTGATTATCTTACATCAAGCTATCAAAATTTCAACTTGGTCAACCATGGTCAACTCATGGTCAAACCTAGTCAAACTTGGTCTTCAAGACCTCTAAACGATGCAGAATGCATTCTCATATGTGTATAACCACTTCTCAAATCAATTAACATGCTTCTAAACTATAACGCTAACTTTTCTTGTCAAATTTCAATTTTAATCTCGAAGGGGGCATGGTATTGCACATCATTCAAGTCTGTAAATCTAATTTTATCTAGAATCTATTATGTTTCATCAATAATCAAGACAACAACCATGTCTAGTTGCTGACTCATCAAAAGTCCTCATCGCTTGGGGAAAATCTATCATCACTTGGGGCATATCAGATTCATTGATCCATATGAATCTGGTAATCTCTTAATCTTGTAATTTGTATCAGCTTTTCGCAACCATCGGTTCATCAGTGTTATTTCCTTGGTTCTTCTGTAACTAAAGGGGTTAGATGTGATACCTACATGGTTCTACTAAGACAATTGAGTCTAGAATCGGTCACTCACTTCTTCGCAATCCTAAGGTTTGAAATTAGGCATTTTGACACTTTTTCGCAATCATCAGTTCATCGCTGCTATAGTGAACATTATCTTTGGTCATCCAGGACCTCCTATCTTCAGATCTTCAATCATCATATCTTTTGAATCAGTTCCATATCTTTATCAAACAGAGACTATCTTTGAACCACTGTGCTTCGCACAATAATTCAAAGAGGGGCAAAATGTAATACCCCAAAAATGGGCTACAAGTTCATTAACCTCCTACATCATTAAAATTGAATGAAATCAACATCAAAGTCCTAACCTAAGGCACATATGCACATTATCGAATCCTAATTGATTATTCTAAACTCAGCATCGAGGAATATTCCTAGTAATATTCCTAATTATCCAATTATCTTTAATTTAATGATTATTTGGCGATAAATCCAATAAATCCTAAAGTTTGATTAATTGAATATTCTAAATATTTAATTAATTAGATTTAATTCTACCACTTAATTGTTTAATTGAATTTAATTATATATATTCCTAAGTATTATTATTTAAATTTGACAATAAATCAAAATTCCTATCATTAATTGATTAAATTCCTATTTAATTGATTAAAGCAAGTTGTCATATTTAATGATATTATTTTTGAATAAAAGTTTGATTAAATAGTTAATTAACTCATAAATTAATTATTTTAATTCAAAAATTAGTTAAGTTGAGAATAAATCACTTTATTTATTTATTAAATCATAATTATCCATGTGCACATAAAAGGACCGGTTAAACTCAAATTGGAAAATCAATGCAATTTGTTATCTTTTGGAAACTCAACATCTTTTTGAGTTTTAAAGTTGATCTAAACTTCTAATTCGAGTTGAACTGTACTTTTGCATGATTTTTGTGACTTAATTATCTGTTATTTAAAAATAACTCAAAAATCAACCTGAGTTATTTGAGTGATTTATGGCTTTCTTTCATGCACCTCCAAAGCCCTGGATTTCTATAAAATCGAGGCACAGCTCTACAATTTCATATCTCGCAAATTGTAAACTTACTCTACAGGAATCATAGCACATCAGATTTGGAGAATTTGCACAATTGGAGCTTGGAAGATCAATTTGAGAATTCGAGCTTTTGTGAGATCAATTTCATTTGTATTCATATCATATCATTTCTAGATTAGTATTGCATGTCAGTTTTCATAGATTCATATCAGATTTCATATTGTTTTCATCCTAATTGCATAGAAAATCCAAAAATATAGATTAGTTTTACATTCATTTCATATCTAGATCAATTGCATTCAAATCCTTCATTTAGGTGTTGTCAAGGTCACTGATCTCGATTTCATTCTGAGAGCATCATACTCGCATATATTAGAAGGCATTAAATCACCCAGTTAGGGTAGATTCAATTACTTGTAAGATTTCGATTATAGCTAACCTTTAATGTTTTACTAAAGTGTTGTGTATACAGATCAGGTACAAAATTCACACGCACAGTTGTAGGTACCAACTGGAAATCTATTCTTCTTCAAATGAATCATAACCTCATCTCCAACATCAAAATATTTATGTCTCCTTCTCTGATCTTCTCTTTGTTTATATTTTAGATTACTATCCTCGAAATTCCTTTTGACTTAATCATGCAAAGATCTCATGAAGATTGTAAAATCCTCAGCTTTAGCACTTCTTCTTGTCTCAGTAGGAAAATCTCTCAAATCTATGGTTCCCTTAGGATGAAACCCAATAAAAATCTAAAATGGTGTCCTCTTAGTGCTTCTATTCACAAAATTATTATACGCAAACTCTGCTTTTGCCAAAACTAAATCTCAATTAGCAGGCTTATCTCCAACTAAACATCTCAACAAGTTCCCTAAACTTCTATTCACAACTTTAGTCTATCCATCTATCTAAGGGTGAAATGTAGAACTAAACTTCAACTCTTTATTCATCTTCTGCCAAATTTTTTTCCAAAAGTAACCAATAAACTTAGTATCTTTGTCTAAAACAATAGATTTAGGCAAACCATGCAATCATACAACTTCTTTGAAAAATAATTCAGCTACATGTAATGCATCAAATGTCTTCTTACAAGGTATGAAATGAGCCATCCTTGAAAATATGTCAACCACTACTAGAATAGAATCATTACCTATCTGATTTCTAGGCAATCCAAGAACAAAGTCCATACTCAAATTTTCCCAAGGTCTATCATGTATAGGCCAAGGTGTATACAATCCCAAATTTTGACTAGTTCATTTTTGTTGTTTGGAAAATTCTGCAACCTCTAACCATTCTCTATATATCTCTATAAATTTATGGTCAAAAGTATCTTTACGAAATCAGTTTCATAGTCTTATCAATCCCAAAATGTCCAAAAAGTCCACCACTATGTTTCTCCTTTATTATGTTCTCTCTCATAGATTCTCTAGGTATACACAAATGAAGTCCTTTAAACAACTTATCTTCTTGGATGAAATAATGAGTCCACTTATCACTCAGTGTTTGTTCCTTACAAGTTTTCCAAGGCTCTAAAAAATCAAGTTCATTTTCATAGAAACACTTCAAATCATCAAAACCAAGTATCACAACTCTCATTTCTGTCGGCAAATTTCTTCTTCAGCTCAAGGCATCAAAAACTTTATTCAACTATCCACTTTTAGGCTTCAATGAAAAGGAAAAAAATTTCAAGAACTCAACCCACTTCATATGTCTCTAATTCAATTTACTCTGACTTCCCAAATACTGCAAAACTTTATGGTTAGTATACAACACAAAATCTTTAGGGATCAAATAATGTCTCCGTTTCTTCAAAGCTTGAACAATAGCATAGAATTACTGGTCATAAATTGAATATTTTCTCTTTGAATCATTCAACTTTTCACTAAAGAAAGCTATAGGTCTTCATTCTTGACTCAAAACAATTCCAAACGCACTTCCACTAGCATCACATTCAACTTGAAAAACCTTACTGAAATCAAGCAAACCAAGTGTAGGTAACTGTATAATTCTTTGTTTTAATTTTTCAAAACTCTTTTGTGCTCCATGTGTCCATTTGAAATCCTTTTTATCTCCTCTCATAGTTTTAGTCATATTATTACAAATAGAACTAAAATTTATGATAAACTTCTTATAAAAACTTTCCAATCCATGAAATGGTCTTACCTCTCCAAAATTTTATGGTGTAGACCAATCAATTATAACTCTCTCTTTCTTAGGGTCCATCTTCAATCCATCAGCTAAAATTATAAAACCAAGGTACACAATCTCTTCTTTAATAAATGAACATTTTTTCAAATTAATCAACAACTTTTCTTCCTTCAATCTCTACAATACTTGTATGATATGTTCAAGATGTTCTTCCTTACTCTTACTGAATATCAAAATGTCATCAAGATATACAATTACAAACTTACCCAAGAATCTTTTCAAAACTTCATTCATCAGCCTCATGAAATTACTAGGTGCATTAGTCAAACTAAAAGGCATAACCAACCATTCATACAAACCTTCATTAGTCTTAAAAGAAAATTTCCATTCATCCCCTTCTCTAATCCAATCTGGTGATAACCACTCTTCAAATAAATCTTTGTGAAATACTTTGCTCCACTCAAACTATCCATTATTTAATCCATCCTAGGCAAAGGAAATCTGTACTTTACTATTATCTTGTTTATAGCTCTAGAATCAGTGCACAATCTCCATTCTCCATTATTTTTTGGTGCTAACACAATAGGTACTGCACAAGGACTCAAATTTTCCCTAATCAAACCTTTCTCAAGAAATTCTTCCACTTGTCTTTTCAACTCAATCTTTTCATCAGGTGTCAACCTATGTGGTGCTCTATTAGGCAAACTAGCTCCAGGTATCAAATCCATACAATGACTTATACTTCTCATAGGAGGCAAACCATTAGGTACATTATCAGAAATGATGTCATGAAATTTAGTCAAAAAAGATTTAACCTTATGTGCATGTTCTAATTCATCTTGTTTCTTAGTGTTCCTTGGAATCAAAGCATAACAAATATTATGTTCTTTTATTTCTCTTGCAAACTTTGTATCCTCAACCAAGCATACTTTGATCGTAGTATAGTGACCTTCATCAACTTCTCTACCAAAGGCAACAACATTTGTTTTTTCATTTCCTTCCAAATAGTATATTGATTCAATCTACCATCATGCAAATATTTCCTATCATATTTACAAGGTCTACCCAAAATATTATGACAATAATCCATATGCATAATATCACACAAGACTTCATCATTATAATTCTCAATTTTGAATTTAACAAGCATTGTTCACTTACAAGTAGTTTATGCTCCTTCTGGATCCAAGAAATATGGTAAGGCTTAGGATGTCTCAATCTCTAGAATTGAAACTTGTTAACCATCTCTTCAAATGTCAAATTATCAGAACTTCGACTATCAATGATTACCTTGCAACATTTATTAGTGATCTTACATCTGGTTTTGAACAAACTTTTTCTCAAAATAGGTTACTCATCAGCTTCTTCATTATGCAAGATCCTTCTTACCATCAAGTTCTCACCATGTTCAAGTTCATTAGACAATTCCTCAACTTCTTCACAAGCCAAATTATTTATGCTATTATCCAGTCTTCTTTCTAGAGTTAGTACATTCAAAAGCTCTATGTCCTTCTTCACCACATTTGTAACGAGTACCTTTAAACCAATATTTATCATCTCTTTTCCCATTACTGTTATTCCTAGAGTAAACAGTATAGCTACCTCTAGATTAATTACCTCTTCTACTATAAGGTTCATCTTTCCATCCTTTATCTTGCACTGCATTGTCAGATCTACTACTTTCTCCATAAGTTCTACCTCTACTTCTTTGAAATCTGCCACCTCTTCCTCTCTATCTTTGATCATGTCCTTTTTTCAATCGCTCTTCTACCTTCAAAGAAAATTTGTATGCTTCTTCCACACTATCTATTTTAACATAGCTAATCTCATATTGAATCGATGTCCTTAGGCCATTCAAGTATCTAGCTACCTTCTCAACTTCATCATCCACATGTCCAAATCTTATCTCCAATTTGTAAAATTCCTCAGTATATTCTTTCACACTCATGTCTCTTTGTCTCAATTTTTTCATCTTTCTCATCAAACTAACTTGGTAATTATATAAAAGAAACTTCTTCTTCATCTTTCCAAGCATTTTCATCCATATCTTGATATTTTCTTTTCCTCTTTTATATCTCTCAGTTTCTAGATGATCCCACCAAAGAGATGTGTGACCTTTCAACTTTGTGACTGCTATCTTAACTTTCTTATAATCAAGAGTACCTTCATACTTAAAGTACTTATCCATCTCAGAGATCCAATCCAAAAGTGCATCAATTTGAAGTCTTCCATTATAGCAAGCAACTTCAACTACAAGTTTGGAGTTAGCCTTAGATAAAACTCTCAAAAATTCTTCCTCATCCTGCTCAACTTCAAGTTTAGGATTACATGCTACTTCTTCTTCATCACTAACATATTCAAGATGTGCACCTCTTCTCTGGGCTATCTCTACAGCTTCAATCCTAGTTTTTGTGTGCTAAAATTTTGTCACACTTCTATGAGTCATTAGATCCAAGATTTCTCAAGAATGAGGTCTCAAATGGTGACTCATAGCTCTCTATTCTTGGAGTGCAAGGATTTATGATGAAGGCTCTTAGATTAGACCTAGTTTGTGCCCATGCAAGTACACTATAAAATGAGAGATTGAAAGAGGAAAAGAAAGAATGCTAGTCTCTATGATCATCAAGTATGCATGCAAATTAAAATGAAAGCTATTCTATATGATAAAAATGCATGAAATCAAACTACAATATGAAAGGAAATACTTATACAAAATTATTCTATGGAAAGGAAATATGAATCTAATCTAATATGCAAGTGCAAGATTAATCTAAATGGATTACCATGGGGCATGAAAGAAGAAGACAAGAAAAGAGAAGTTTCAATATCTAAGCTCAAGTGCTCAAGAATCTTCTCCAAAATCGCTCTCCAAACTTGTAGCATAACAATACCTAAAATCTAGATGTATCAAAATGAGAAGGAGAGGGCTCCTTATAAAGGAAAGCGGATGATCAAGATTAAGAGGCAAAAAGAAATGAGCAATGGTGGAGATTAAATCTTGGTTGATCCATATGCTCAAGATTATTTAAGAGGCAAAAGGTGGAAAAGGCCCACCACTTAAAAGTATGTGCATTCAAAGTGGAGAGAAAAAGGGATTTTTATTTATTTTATTTCCTTTTTCAACACAAAGAGATATTTTAAGTGGGGATTTTATTAAAAGAGGAATTTTATTTTAATAAGATGATTTTATTTAATTAAAAGGGAAGTTTTCTTTTAATTAAATGAGGCTTAGGATAAAATGATCAAACCTTATAAAATATTGAAATAATTGAAATAATTATGATTTGATCAAGGAAATTGATTTGAATTGAAAATATTGCAAGGCAATGATTCAGGAAATTGATAAATTGGTTACATCATTCGATAAATTGAATAATGGGACCCAAAGTATAGGTGACCATTTTAGGGTGCATACAGTTTCCCCTCTTTGACTAATGTGTGATCTTCATGGGAACACATGTAGTCAAAGAATGAAGTTGAAATGTGAGATCAATTTGGGATCACAAAACAACCCAGACATGTGATCAATAGACGGGAACACATTAGAACAGAGATAAGATGATTGAAAAAGACAAGGCCAACACCCCTATAAATAGGTAATTTTCAAGTCTCAAGCAAGGTTTAATTGATAGGATTGATAAAGCCAAATCAAGGATTGAAGTTTGATAGGTACTACCCCCTCATAATCAAAATTGAAATCAGATAGAGAAGAAATAGTAAAT
Organism: Chamaecyparis obtusa; assembly: GCA_027943335.1. Lineage (NCBI taxonomy): Eukaryota > Viridiplantae > Streptophyta > Pinopsida > Cupressales > Cupressaceae > Chamaecyparis > Chamaecyparis obtusa. The sequence goes on from BSBK01007531.1 coordinate 53,635, forward strand.
TGATAAATTTGATCAAATTGAGCTAAAAATAAGGTTCTTGACATAAGATGAAAGATTTAAGGATCACAGAACCAAGGTAGATCATCATGAAAGGTTATGCCCCAAGGTTGAATTAGAAGAAAATCAGTGGGGTGAAAGCGAATGGAAGATAGAAGTTTGGAAGAGGTGGAAAGAAATGGAGAGAAGAAAGAGAATTTGCCTCAGAAAATAAAATGTCTCAAAATCAATCAACTATTTAAGATAGAGAATTTTGACTGAGATCACGAAAGAAGATAAGGAAATGAAAATCAAAACATGACCATAGTTGATTAAAAGTCCAAAATAAAGATGAAGGAAACCTCTCAAACTCCTAATGTACCCTAAAATGCAAATTAACATGAAGTCTAACAATGCAAGCTACATGAAAATGCAAAGGTGTACTTGCAATAGAGAAACTGTAACATAGGATTTGTGTTCATCATTCATTAAAGAATGTTAAGGAACTTATTTTCATCATTGGGCCATTATTAACAAACATCAAAAAATCACACAATCATCACCAGTCACAAGCGCAACTATGAAGATATGAATGTGGTTTATATCAGATTGGAATGTGGAAAGATTCTAATATAAGCATCAAAGACATAAAGGTCAAGATGACTTCGATGTTAGCTTACCCAATTTAATGTAGCAAAACCACACTCACATCAAGGCATAGATGCTAGGATGACTATAAGAACAGTTGTGCAAAAATAGTCAAGGATGATGTCGCAAACCTCCTAAGTCTTTCAAGGGAACAACAAGAGACACGCTAGAGTTTCAAGACCACACCCACAAGAAGAAAGAAATTAAAAACATGCCCCATGCCCCAAGTCCTCTAGCTATGCATCCTGGAGAGACTTATTAGACAAGGACACTTAACGAAAATCAATAACAGTCAGCACACAAAGAAAAGATCATGACATACCTCAAGCATTAAGTGTTGCATTTAAAAATTTAAGTGTGTTAATTGACACTGAGTTTAGAGGATAATGATCAAATGCTTACAAGAAGGTAAGATCACATGAAAAAACTAGGTAAGACCAAACCAAGAATTGTTGAGAAACACTTGATGTCAGGGGTTGTGTTGAAAAACATAGTTCAGGTGGTGTTGAAAAACACCGTTTGCGAGGTGTCCTAAAGATAAATGTGTCTAAGAGACCAAAGCTAACATAGTTATGCCCCCTAGACAAAGACAAAGGCCAATTCCAAACCAAGCCAACAAGGACAAGGAATGATGGAGAAAGGCTAAGTGTTGAGGATGCGTGCTAAGAAATAAAGGTGCAAAGGCCTCAAGTAGCGCCCATTTCTAAGTTTTCTCCACTTGGATTTTATTGCAATTTTTTCCTCTTTTTTTTTTCTTTTTTTTTTCCATGACTTTTTATGATTTTTTTGTATTTTTGCTACCAAGGTGCCTACTTCCAAGTTTTCACCGAGGCACTTTTTTTTTCTTTTTTTTTCAAAAAATTTTGTCTCTTTTTTTTTTTTTTAATTTTGATTTTTTTGTATTTTTGAAATATAGAATTTTATTTTTTCTGAGATACATCAAAGCGTCTATTGCCAAGTTTTCACTAAGATGATCATTTTTTAGGACATATTCAGATTTTTAGAATTATTGACAATATATCATTTTTAAAAAAAAATTAGGATCAATAAGTATGTACAAAGGATGTCCCCAGATAGAATAGGCATCATGGATAGAACTTCTTTAGGTGCAAGACATTGATAGGATTAGGGAGCTTCTCTCCCTCTTCAGTAGATAATAAATAAGCACCTATCCCAAAAGTTGTTGTAATGATGTAAGGTCCAAGCCAATTAGGTTCAAATTTGCCCTTTTGATCCCTATATTGTTGATTCTTAGGATTTTCACATAGGACAAGATCTCCCACTTGGAATTCTCTAGGGCGAACCTTTGTGTTGAAGGCTTTGGATATGCGCTTTTGATAAACCCTCATATGGTCAAATGATGCTTGACATTTCTCATCTAGAAGTTCTAACTCTTGAAGTCTCATGGCAAGGTAGTCTTCATCTGTAACTAGACCTTTGAGGGAAACTCTAAGTGAAGGAATCTCAACCTCTAAAGGTAACACTAGTTCAGCACCATATGTAAGGGAAAAAGGAGTAGCCCCAGTAGGAGTATGAATACTCATTCTATAGGCTCACAAAGCCAGATTTATCTATAAATCCCAATCTCTACCATTCTTATGAACCGTTCTATGTAGGATTTTAATAATGGTTTTGTTTGATGCCTCTGCTTGACCATTTCCTTGTGGGAAGTAAATGGAGGACCAATGTTGTTTAATCTTGAATTTCTTGTAGAGTTTTTTAAGGTCCTAATTTTTGAACTGACCTTCATTGTCAATGATAATCTTAGAAGGAACTCCATATTAATAGATGATATGGTTCAAAATTAATAGAGAGACTATCTTTCCCAAGGCAACAAAAAGTGGGACAGCCTCTACCCATTTAGTGAAGTAATCAGTAGCAGTGATAATAAACTTGTGTCGACCTGATGAGTTGGGATGAATCTACCCAACAAGGTCAAAGGCCCAGCCCTGAAATAGCCAATGAGATATAGAAGGAATGAGCTCCCTACCTAGAGCATGTATCAGGTTACCATGTTTTTGATACTTTTCACATGAATTTGCAAAAGCTACTGCATCAATCTACATTTTAGGCCAATAATACCCTACCCTAAGCAACCTTCATGCCATGGCAAGACCATTAGAATGTCCCCCACAAATTCTCTCATGAATGACAACTAACGCTTGGTCAGATTCTTCTTTTTCTAAGTGTCTAAGAAGTGTTCCATCTAGACCCCTCCTATAAAAATCACCAGAGATAAGGGAATAACAAGAGGCATTTTGGGTAAGGTTTCTACATTTTGATCAGTTAAAAGTTTCAGGGATAAATGCCATCATGAAGGTATGAGTAAATGGAACCATAATGGGATGACTCATGACCAACAAGGGTACAAACAACATGGCTTTCTTGGGAGTCATAGATAGGGTGATGTAGCTCTTCCACCAAGAATTAAAACTTGGATTCATGTTTCTCTAATTGAAGGAGTGAAGCAAGTGTAGCCATAGCATTAGTTGCTTTTTTTTCTACTCTAGGGATTTGCTAAAATGTGACAAATGTGAAGTATAGTTTCAAAGAATCAACCATTTTCTTGTAAGGTACCAGTTTCTCATCTTTTGTTTGATATTCTTCATTGATTTGGTTGATTATCAGCTATGAATCCCCATAAATGTGTAGCTCTATTATTCTCCATTCTATGGCCATCTTAAGTCCATTTTTTAAATCTTCATACTCAACAATGTTGTTTGTACATGGGAATAATAACTTGTAAGACTTAGGAATTGTGTACCCATGAGGAGAAACAAACAACACACTAGCTCCTTAACAATTTTGCATAAAAGATCCATCAAAGAACATCTTCCATGTTCTTGTAGTCATATACATGAGGTGCTCATTTGGAAAGCCAACTTGAATAGGTGTACTATCTTGAATTGAAAAATTAGTCAATTGATCTACTATATCTTGTCCTTTGATCTCTTTACGTTCAATGTACTCTATGTCAAACTCTAAAAGGATCATCATCCATTTAGAAAGTCTATCTATGAGGGAAGCCTTACCTATTAAATACTTGAGTGGATCATTTTTTTCTATGAGGTGTATTGTGTGCACAAGCATGTAATGTCACAACTTTTGGGAAGCAAACACAACTGCAAGGCAAGCTTTCTCAATGTTGGTGTAGTTAACCTCATATGAAACAAGAGTATGACTAATGTAGTATATTGCTCTTTCTTTCCCATATTCATCAAGTTGAGCTAGTAATGCCCCCAAGGAATATTTTATCACTAAAACATATAGAATAAGTGGTTTTCCTGGGATAGGAGGCATTAAAATGGGAGGATTTTCCAAGTATTTCTTGATTTGATTTGTGCTCTTTTGACAATCCTCATTCCAAACACATTTGACTTCTTTGTGTAAGTTCTTGTTAAAAGGTTGAGCTCTATCTACCAATTGTGAAATGAACCTCTTTATGGATTGAAGACATCCTTGAAGACTCCTCATTTGACTAATGTTTTTGGGAGTTGGCATATCCATGATCGCTTGGACTTTTTCAGGGTCTACCTCTATTCCTTTTGCTAAAATGATGAATCCTAGAAGTTTTCTAGAGGTGACACCAAATGCACACTTCTTAGGATTTAACTTTAATTGAAATTTTTCCATGCAATCTAGAATGACTTCTAAATCATCTAAGTGTGTGTCTCTTTTCTTAGACTTGGCCAAGGTGTCATCCACATAATCCTCCATGTTTTTATGCATCATGTCATGAAAAATGGTTGTCATAGCTCGTTGATAGGTGGCTCTTGCATTTTTTAATCCAAAAGGCATAATGTTCCAACAATAGGTACCCCATGCACAAGTGAATGCAATCTTTTCTTTATCTTCAGGAGCTATCTTAATTTGATTATATCCAGAAAAACCATCCATCAATGAATAAATCTCATAACTTGCAGTCATGTCCACTATCATGTCTATATTGGGGAATGGAAAATCATCCTTTGGGCATGCTCTATTGACATCTCTAAAATCTATGCAAATTTAAATAGATTTGTCATGTTTGGAAACTGGTATAATGTTTGATATCCATTCAGCATAGTCAATAGCTCTTATGAATCTTGCACCGAGGAGTTTCTCTAATTCTTCTTTAACTAGAAGAGCTATGTGAGGATGCATCTTTCTCAATCTCTATTTGACTAGTTTTACACCCGAAGCTATGGACAAGTGATGCATGATAAGATTAGTGTCCAATCCTAGCATATCTGAATAAGTCCAAGAAAAGTTGATCTTCTTTTCCTATAAGAACTTGGTGTAGGCTTCATTTTCTTGTGGTGACAAGGAATGAGCCAAATGTACTATCTACAAAGCCTCATATGTACCCAAATTGACTACTTTTGTTGGCTCAATAAGCACTAAAGATCTATCTTGAAAGTAGGTAAGGAGACGATCAAGTACCTCATCCTTTGGTGCCTCAAAGAGGTTTTCACCCTTGGATATGTCATTTATTTTTACTTTTTTTGGTTTTGACATTGCCACACACTTGTTATCACCATCACAACTCTTATTTTTTTTTCTTTTCTTTTTATTTTGTGACAAAGGTACTTGATGTCTAGCTCTATCATGCTGGTAGTCAGTTCACTGGTGGAAGAGACTATGGGTTCAATGGCATTCAATTAACAGGTTATCTCATAGTCATTTTGGAACATTAAGAGCTTAGGATCTTGATAGCATTGGGACCAATCAATGAGGTTAGGATGAGCAAGAGGTAATTCAATGACTGGTTCAAGGTTATGAATGCGAATGATATCATCTCCAATGACTGAAGATTCAAAGTTTGTCAAGTATCCTTCTAAGCTACTCAAATCAGGATTCATCCTAATAAGTGAAGAATCATCCACTAAGGTAATAGGTGGGTTCAAATCCTCTAATCCTACATGTGACTCATCAATTACTTTAGGTTGAGAACTATAAGTATGGATGACATCAACATCCTTTTCAACTATAGAAGGATTTGAGAGAGAGTCCCATTCATACTCATGTGAATCTATTTTTGAATCCTGACTAGGATGTTTACACCATGAAGGCTTGGGACATCTTGATGTGGAAGCTCTAATGCCATCAAGGGTAACATCTCTCTCCATCAAATGAATAGTATTCTTACGTTAACATTCCCTGATGGGATCTTCTACATCAAATTCTTCTCATTCTAAATTTGCAACTGTCGCATGAGCAACTAGACTATCTAAATCTCGCCAAATGAGATTGGTGGAAGGGACCCAATCTTCACATATATCTTTCTGATTTGTCAAATTAGGCATGTATTTTGGTTCATCTTCACTATCTAACTCATCAAGGATAGGAGAAATGTTCTTGTTATGATTTGCAAATCCTAGGCCAACCGTCTTCTTAGACTTGCATCCAAAAAGAGCATGATCAAGAGGTTCAGCCCTAGCATCCAATATGTGACTAAGAGGGCCATGTCTAAGATAACCATTCTGCTTCACAAAAGTTTACCCTCTTCCATAAACCTTAGGAGAGGGAGAGAAGTTCTCATTATGCATGTATTTCTCTTCTCTATAAATCCAATCTTTAATAGCCACCTCTTCTTTATCATCTTGAATAGGCACTGAGGACTCTACAAATATTCCAAATAAAGTCATAGCTAAAGAGGAAGGTCTCATTTCTTGTGAAGGTTTTCCATAATATCTAGGTGAAATTGTTAGCTTTGTGTGGGAGTTGAGTTGATACCCCCCCCACACCAAGGTCTACCAACTTGAACTTGTCTTTGCATTCTCTTAAGATCACATTAAAGTCTTATGCTTCTCTATTAAGGGGAACATGAGTACTCACTGAGATTGAGTTAACATATAAAGTGCTATCCCCAGGTATACAAATATCCTCTCCATTGTAGGGGAACTTAACACACTAATGATAGGTAGATGACACTTCTTGCATATCATGAATTCATGGTCTACCAAGTAAGATATTGTATGCCAAAGGACCAGCATCAATAATTTGGAACAAAATATGCTTCTCAACAAGGCCAATTCTAACAAGAAGGATGACCAACCCCTTGGAACTTCTTTCTACCTCATCATAGGCTTTGATAGTGATTTTCTTTCTAGTATCTATGACTTATTTAGAATAACCCAATGTCTTTAAAAGACTCAATGAACAAATATTAATCCTAGCACCCCTATCTATCAACACATGCCTAACATGGGTTTTTTGAATCATGACCTCAATATGAAGGGTGAGATTATGTGGGCATCTCAAAGCTTTGTCATCATCCTCTGAAAAGGTTAGGTAATGAGGGTTGGCAATATGGTTAACCATGTTTTGGAATTGATCAACATCTAAGTTATTAGGGACATTCATTGTGCAAAAAGCATCCTCAAGGACTTTCTTATGTCTCAGGGACAACTCTAAGAGCTCAAAGATCAAAATCTGAGCTGAGGTTTTTTGCAACTGATTGACAAGATTATAGCTCAAATTGGGATTCACAACTAATTTTGAGGTGACATTCTTGGATGCCACTTTCTTTGGTTTTTTGGGTTGACTTGAGTTGGGTCCTCTAATGACAACGAGACCTTGACTTCGTGTAACAACATTAAGAGCTTGGGATGACATTCTAGAGTTAGGACCCCTTAGCACCATGATAGGTTCTTTGTCAAAGATAGGAGGAGGGTCATAACCATAGGGATCTTTATTTCTCATCATGTTGACATTTTCATGTACAACTTCAAGCATGTTGACCACATTTTCCATAGCTATGTAAGTATAATTAATCTCAGCCTTGCCATTCTTAGGTTTAGAGGTTTCTCCCTTTTCATACTTGGGAAAAGGTTCTTTGAAAGCCTTATGATCAGCATTGGTGTGCAATCTATCTATCTCAAGTTTCCCACTCTCAATGAGATCTTGGATGATATGTTTAAGTTTCCAATAGTGTTCAATATCATGTCCAATGCCATTGTGCAATTTGCAGAAGGCTTTCTCATCCCACCAATGTGGCTTAACATCTGGTATATGATGCTTTGTGGGATCTTGAGGATGTGCAAGATTATTGGCAATGAGCATTTTGAAGACATCCTCATATGAATCACAAAGTTTCAAAAACTAACGCCTCTCTTTCTTAGGATTATCTTCGTACCTTGGCTTATGCTCTTGTTGGTTAGATGTGTTGAGCTTCATGGCTTGAACTACACTGGAGAAATGAAGAACACCTTGATCCTTGGGTTGAGAAGAGTCCACAACTCCATCATTAACCACTTGTTTGTTCCTATTCCAATGTGAGTTCTTTCCTTTGTCCTTGTTAGAGTTGTTATTATTTTGACCATTGTTGTTGTTGTTTCCATGTTTGGTTAAAATTCCTTTTTCTCTCAAAACATCCTCAATCCTACATGTTGTTTCAACAATGGTGTCAAAGGAATCAAAGACCATCTTCCTAACTTCATACCGCATTTCAGGAACCAAGTTGCTAACAAGGATGTCAATCTTCTCATTTTCAGGAATGGTCCTAGAGTAGTGAGAGCATTTTCATCTCCACCTTTGCAAGAAAGTGACAAAGGATTCCCCTTGATTTTTCTTTAAATTGTATAAGTCCAACATGGTGACAAATCTTGAAAGGTTGTATGCAAAGTGTTGAAAAAATATATGGACAAGCTCTTTGAAAGTCTTGATGGGGGGAGTTATGTTGGTGAAACATTCCATCACTTGACCTTTAAGACTCCTTGGGAAAAATCTCATAAGGTAGGAGTCATCTTGATGGAACTCAAAACTCATAATATAGAATTGACACACATGATCATGTGGATCTCCATTACCATAATACTTGTCATATTGAGGGATTTCAACCTTTCTAGGAAAATCTTTCATGCTCACACTCTTGTCAAAAGGATTGGCTCAAATTGAGTCAAGTGAAAAGGAACTCTTGGGTGCCAACATCTTTTCCATCATATTTTGAAGTTGGTTAATCTTTTCTTTCTGAGATGGACCTTGCTTCTTGATCTTTCTTTCCACATCAAAGTTGTAGGGGACTCTAGCACCCTTGTTGATCAAACTCTCTAGGAACTTATCTTTGTTTTGCTCCACATACTTCCCCACATATTGCTAGAAGAGTGGTTCTTGTTGTATTTTCATGAAATCTTGAGATTTGAGGTCAAAATGTGAACTACTACCTATAGGAATGAATGTTGAATGTTTGGCAGTCATTCTATAGTAGTTGTTGTTGCATTCATGACTATGATTGTCATTGATGTCAACATAGTGATCTTCTGGAGACTCGTAGAGGAGAAGTCAGTGTTTTGATTAGCACACATGGGATAATGTAGTTGGAGATATGTGATGTTGAGGTTATACTCTTTGATATTTTATATGTCTATAATTAAGAGCACATACATTAATTCTTTCATTCATGAAAGTTATGAGCATTTTGGTGGAAGCAGTATTCAGGCAGTGTTCCTGAGTAGCGGTTTGTGGAAATCGGATGATATCTCCTAATCAAGATGGAATCTAGTTTTGTGCAGTTAAAGGGAATTTAGAGACACATTGATAGTGATGTGGTTCATAGTGCAAACTTTTAGGTCACATGAGTGAAGAGTTATTGTATTTGGAAGCTAATAGTTTTTGTGTATTTTTCATGTAGCGTGTGGAAACTTTTATTTTGTAATTATGTGCTGACTCATTTGTAATTATTTGAGTGTGGTATAAAGGAAGGAATGTTTTTCCTTGTTGTATGTAGAAAGGAATATAAGCATGGTATGGTTGAATGTGAATGTATGTATGAAGTGAAGAAAAGAGCCAATGAAGTTGTGAAAGAAAAATTGTGAAGGAAGACATGCAAAGTATAGAGATCTGAAATTGAGATCTAGTATAGTAGTGAGTGCAGTATTTGGCACAGTAAGAAGGTAACATATTTGATATTATTCTATTGAATAATCTTAAGATTATTTGGATAGTATGTTCAGTGATCTTACCCTGAAGCTGTTTGGGTAGTGGGTCCTTCTGTCTTCCATAACTCCTAACAGGGTTAGAATCTTTTAATAGGGATTCAAAATCTCCTAACAGAGATTAATATGTACTAAATGTATTTCATAAGACTCCTATCAGAGTCCATCCTCTCACAAGGAATATTCATATTAGTGCATCTTTTTTGGGCATCATTCCCACCGGGGTTTACTCTTTGATCAAGAGGTTCCCTAGTCAACATATCTTATGTTATTGTGTCATTGTGTATGAATATATTTCTATGGTTGGTAATTATATTGCTTACATGGTTAAATTTTGTTGAAGTTGATAAAATTTATAATTATCAGATAACTGATTCACGCCCCCTCTTAGTTATCTTGGTGGTCTTTACTTTCTAAGTATCATAGTGATAGGTCCTTGAAAGCAAAGTTTAACAGCTTAAGGAGATCCATGGAAAATTTTAGGAAAGAAAGCCCTAATTTGGATGGAGTAAATTTTGATAGTAAGAAAGAGAAGATGAAGACACATCTACTATGTTTAGGACCAGGTTATTGGTTGATTACAAAGAATAATAATACTATCATTGAAGAAGATAATCTCGAAGCAAGTTCTAAAGATGAGGTAGATCTATTCATGTGTAACATACTTGCAAGAGAAGCACTTTTGATAGCACTTCTGGAGAATCAATATAGTCAATTAAAATGTTTGAAAAAATCTCATGAAATTTGGAAAGCTTTACATTCTACTATTGAAGGTGATGAACATGCAAAGAAAGCTAGGTTACATAATTGGATATGTGCATTTGAAGATATAAGAATGATGGAAGATGAATCTGTTAGAAGCTATATTGGCAGAATGTCAGAAATTATTGCAGGGATAAAATATTGTCAAGGAGAAAAGACAGAGAATGAAGTGATATGAAAAATTTTGAGGACTTTGACTCCTGTATTTAAGCAGACAACACAGATGATTGAACAAGTTATACCTTGTACAGAAAACTTTAGAAGAGAAACTCTTCTTGGAAGATTGGGTGCAGCAGAGATGAATCTAAGGTTATCAGGAGACTTACCTAGAATGGAGACAGCATTCAGTGCTCTTAGTATTCACCCTACTTTGTCAAGAAGCATCAGTGTGAGTGGAGATTATGTCAGCATCAACAGATCTAGAAATGAAGAAGACAAGAAAATCGAAGAGGGTATTTCCTTTCTTGTGAAGAGAGAATCGGATGGTAAGAAAAATTTTAAATGTTGGACTTGTTAAGAATATGGTCATTTTACATCTAAATGTCCTAAGAGAGTTAAGAAGCATAGAAATAATTTCAAGCCAAGAAGATCTAAGGAATGTTATTATGCTAATGATGAAGATCTTGAAGCTAGTATTGAAAGAACACTAAGTGAAAGTGATACGGAGAACAATGATGAAATAGGATTTGTAGTAATTAAAGAAGAGAATCCTGAATCTGATGTTAAGGAAGAAAAAGCCTTAGTCTAAAGTTCATAAAGTTTAACAATTATGATGGAGGAGTTGTTAGAGTTGGTAACAATGCACCTTCTTTGATTAAAGGTATAGGATCTATTACACTTGATGGAAAGACTAATGCTAATGATGTTTACTTTGTTGATGGATTGAAACATAATCTTTTGAGTGTTGGATAGTTAGTTGATAAGGGATATCAAGTTTGGTTTACTGAGAAAACTTATGTGATAAAGGATAAAGATGGAAATCTGATTGGAACTGGATCTAGAACTAGAGGTAATGTATTTCAGTTGAATCCTACTGATATGACATGTTTTATTACTAAGATTGATGATACTTGGTTATGGCATAGAATGTTTTTTCATATAAACTTTGATAACATTGTGAAAGTGAGTACTACACTTGCGATAAGGGATTTGCCTAAGATTATGAAGCCTACTAAAATGATTTGCAAAGAATGCATGATGGCTAAACAAAAGAGAAGTTCATTTCCTAGTAAGAAGTTCACATCGGCAGAGAAGGTGGGGATTGTTCATATAGACTTGAGTAGTCCTACCAGGACTAAAGGATTCTATGGAGAAAGGTATTTTATGATTCTTGTTGATGATTTTACAAGAATGAAGTGGATTGCATTTTTGAAAGAAAAATCTGAAGCATTTGATAAGTTTAAGATCATTAAGAATAAATTCAAGAATGAATCTGGAATGAAGATTAAATGTTTGAGATCTGATAGAGGTCGTGAATTTACTTCTAGAGAGTTTAACACCTTTTGTGAAGTGAATGGTATTAAGAGATAGTCTTCAACCCCTAGAACACCTGAACAAAATGATATTGCAGAAAGAAGAAATAGATCAATGACTGAAGTAGCAAGAGCTATGTTATTTGAGAATGATTTCGCAAAGACATTTTGGAGAGAATTAGTGAATACAATAGTATATACAATGAATAGAGTAAAAATCAGAGCAGGCACAAACAAGACACCTTATGAATTATGGTTTGGACATGCACCCTCAGTTAAGTATTTAAGAATTTTTGGAAGAAAATGTTATATAAAGAGAGATGATGATATTGGAAAGTTTGATCCTAGAAGTGATGAAGGTATTTTTCTTGGATATTCTTTGAAGAGAAAAGCATATAGATGTTACAATAAGAGAACTAAAACTATTGTTGAGAGCACAAATGTTAAAGTTGATGAATAGTTCAAAATTCAGGAAAGAATGCTTGATTATGAATCTAATGAAGAAGCTCATCCTCAACCTAACACTAAAGATACTGAATTGTTCTATGAGACTGATAGTGAATTGTTGAATGAGAGTCATGCTAAAGAAATCAGAAAGGAATCTAGAGGAGAATCTATAGTTGAAACAAGATCTGTGACTATGACACTGAATAGGTACATATCAAGACATCATCCTGTTGAACAAGTTATTGGAAGTTTGGACAGAGCAGTTCTGACTCGAAATAAGGTACATTTATTTTTTATTTCTCAAATTGAACCTAACTCTACTAGTGAAGCATGTGAAGATGAACATTGGATTAATGCTATGAGAGAAGAACTAGATCAGATTGAAAATAACAAGACATGGGAATTAGTCCCTAGACCTAAGAACAAGAATGTGATTGGAACTAAATGGGTATTTAGAAACAAGATGAATGAACAAGGAGAAGTTGTAAGGAACAAAGCAAGATTGGTATGTAAGGGATACTCACAGCAAGAAGGAATTGACTATGAAGAAAATTTTGCACCTGTGGCAAGAATTGAAGCAGTAAGAATGTTTTTGGCTTTATGCATCTTTTTAGAAATTCAAAGTGTATCAGATGGATGTGAAGTCCACATTTATGAATGGTGAATTTGAAGAAGAAGTATACATTTAGTAGCCTGCAGGTTTTCCTTTGACTCAAGAAGGAGACATGGTATGTAAGCTGACAAAAGCATTATATGGACTAAAGCTAGCACCTAGAACTTGATATGCAAGATTGGATAAGTATTTGTTAAAATTAGGATTTACTAAAGGAACAACTGATAGCAATCAGTACACAAAAGAAATTGAAAATGGATTGTTAGTTGTAGTTATTTTTGTTGATGACATTATCTTTGGAGGAGAATATGAAGCTAGTGACAAATGTGCTGATGAAATGAAGACCAAATTTGAAATGAGTATGATTGGTGAGATGAAATACTTTTTGTGATTATAGATAACACAGAAAAGTGATGGCATCTTAATAAGTCAGACAAAGTACCGGAATGATCTATTGAAAAGATTTGAAATGGAGAACTATAAACTAGTTGGAACACCTATGGTTACAGGACATAAATTATCTAGCACAAATGAGACACCAGCAGTTGAGTAGAAGAAATATAGACCCATGATTGGAGGATTGTAGTACTTAACACATACTAGACCTGATATAGCACATTCAGTTTGAATTATGGCAAGATTTCAAGATGAAGCTAGAGAATCACATTATGCAATAGTAAAGAGGATACTGAGATATTTAAGAGGCACAATGGACTATGGATTGTGGTATGAAAAATATAATGATTTTACCCTATGTGCATATATAGATGCTAATTGGGGAGGCAGTGTTGATGACAAGAAAAGCACCAATGGTGGAGCATTTTTTCTTAGAGGAAGATTAGTTTCTTGGCTAAGCAAGAAGAAAAATTGTATTTCACATAGCACAATAGAAGAAGAATATGTAGCAGCAGCAAACAATTGTAACCAAATAATTTGGATGAAGAAAATGTTGAAGGATATTGGAATTAAGTTTGTTGAGCCTATTGTCATACATTGTGACAACACCAGTATAGTTAGTATGTCTAAGAATCCTATATTACATTCTAAGACAAAGCATATAGAGATCAAGTAATATGTTGTAAGAGAGAAAGTTGCTGAGAAAGAAGTCAGACTGGAGTACATAAGCACAAAGGAACAGATAGCAAACATATTTACTAAGCCTTTGCCTAAGGATACATTTGAGTATCTGAGAGGTATGCTTGGGGTTATGCCCCAGCCTACTCTTGAGTAATGATGTAGTTGGTTGCATCCATCCAGTGGTATATGAGCCTTATTCTTCTTCTTGACTAGATTTTGGTACTTCCTCTATGGGGGAGTATGTGTATCTGAGCTGAGTCATGAGGACTCTTGTGATTGTATTTTCTGAACAGTGTCTTTTGACATTAAGTTGTTGTTGATATAGTGATGAAATTTATGTCATTGATGTCAATGGGGGAGAAGTGTACATGAAAAACCACTTGTACCATCTATTGGAGAGAACTAAATAAGAAAACGAAGCAAGATTTGATTGATGAAGAAGACTTGAAGCATTTTCAGTGCAACAGTTTTGCAGTATTGGATTTTTGGAACATTGGATGTTTTTCATCTATGTTGCCATCAATGCCAATGGGGGAGATTTTTAGGAATGAATGATGAATGTTTGATAGTCATTCTATAGCAATTGTTGTTGCATTCATGACTATGATTGTCATTGATGTCAACACAGTGATCTTCTAGAGACTCACAGAGGAGCAGTTAGTGTTTTGATTAGTGCATGTGAGATTATGCAGTTGGAGATATGAGATGTTGAGGTTATACTCTTTGATATTTTATATGTCTATGATTAAGAGCATAGACATTAATTCTTTCATTCATGAAAGTTATGAGCATTTTGGTGGAAGCAATATTCAGGTAGTGTTCCTGAGTAGCGGTTTGTGGAAATTGGATGATGTCTCCTAATCGAGATGGAATCTAGTTTTGCATAGTTAAAGGGAAGTTAGAGACACATTGATAGTGATGTGGTTCACAATGAAAACTTTGAGGTCACATGAGTGAAAGTTATTGTATTTGGAAGCTGACAATTTTTGTGTATTTTTTATGTAGCGTGTGGAAATTTTTATTTTGTAATTATGTGCTGACTCATTTGTAATTATTTTAGTGTGGTATAAAGGAAGGAATGAATTTCCTTGTTGTATGTAGAAAGGAATGTAAGCTTGGTATGGTTTAATGTGAATGTATGTATGATATGAAGTGAAGAAAAGATCCAATGAAGTTGTGAAAGGAAAATTGTGAAGGAAGACATGCGAAGTATAGAGATCTGGTATAGCAGTGAGTGTGGTATTTGGCATAGTAAGAAGGTAAAATTATTGATATTATTCTATTGAATAATATTAATATTATTTGGATAGTGTGTTCAGTGATCTTACCCTGAAGCTATTTGGGCAGTGGGTCCTTCTGTCTTCCATAACTCCTAATAGGGTTAGAATCTTTTAACAGGGATTCAAAATCTCCTAATAGAGATTCATATGTACTGAATGTATTTCATAAGACTCCTAAAAAATTCCATCCTCTCATAAGGAATATTCATATTAGTGCATCATTTGTGGGCATCATTCCCACCAGGGTTAACTCTTTGATCAAGAGGTTCCCTAGTCATAATATCTTGTGTTATTATGGCATTGTGTATGAATATCTTTCTATGGTTCATAATTATATTGCTTACATGGTTAAATGTTGTTGAAGTTGATAAAATTTATAATTATTAGATAACTGATTCACCCCCCCTCTTAGTTATCTTGGTGGTGTTTACTTTCTAACACTAGCCCCATATTGTGAACCATGGTGACCATGTTGAGAAGGCTATCTTAAGTTCCTAGGAGGTGTTTATCTCCTATAATGATCTTGTTGTGAAGGCCTTCTTCCTCCAGGGCTAGGAGATCTTGAAGGTGTTCTTGAGTATCTTCCACTTCATGGAGTTTTAGGAGTGGGTGGAGGAGAGTTGTTTCCACCACCAACACACATGTTGTTGTATTGATTATTAAGTTGTTGAGCCAAAAGCCTATCTTTCTCTTCTTGTACGGCTCTCCTTTCTATTTCCAATAAGGCTTGTCTTTCCAACTCTAGGATTCTAATTTTCTCTTCCTTTGTAGCTTGTCCATCTAGGAAGGCTTTCTTTTCATGCTCAATTATTTTGAGTCTTTCACTTGTATATCTTGAAGTTTTTTGGAGTAGTGAACTTGGTCTTGAATACTTAAACATGTCATTGGTATATGCTACATTCACATGGGTGTCATAAGGTTCATTGTCTTGACTATCATGTTGTGATTGCTCTTCTTGATAGGATCTCTTCATTTCTATTTTAGCCCTTTTTTGTGCATCCAAATATCTGGTTGAGATAAGGGGTGAAACTAGTCGATTTTCATTAGAGGAACTGCCAAATAGAATGGTATCTCTATGTCTTTCAAACATGTTGTCAAGACTTGTATCCCTTTCTTCCCTCTCTCTTCAAGTCATTGTGTAACTCATGACCATATCTGAATGAGAAGGTGCTAAGGATGTGCTGAACTCACTAAGGTTTCTCTTGGGATCAAACCAAACTTTTGATTTGTTCCTAGGGGACTGATCAAATACGGGCTCTTTTCCCTTACATTTTTGGCGAGTTTGAACTAAGGGTAATTGGTCAAAGACTACCTCAGGTCATTTTCCTTGACTTACTTGATATCTTTTCATAACTAACATGAAAGAAAAGGTACTAGGTGATAAGATGACCCTAAGAAATGTTTGTATCAAACTAGGATAGTGAAAGCATTCAATTGTCCAAAAGAGAGGTGATAAGATAGAATTTTTGCAAGAGGTATAAACCAACACTGTCACAAAGGTGCCTTATAAATGGATAAGTATCCTAACACATATGGATCAAGAGGATGATATACCCAGGATATAATTGATTGAATTTGAATTTTTTATGGAAGTGAATTGGACAAGAGATTACTAAGACTCTCCAAGTGTGTTATCAAAGAATCCAAAGGTTGATCTCTTCAACAAGGATGATTTCTAACTTACCTATTACAAGAAAGGTCACTTGTAAAATCAAAGATTGTTAATTCAAGAGGTCAAGACACTTGAACCCAAGGTGAAAATAGGCTTCTATCAGTGGGGTAAGTGGCCTACTATAATCCAGATCAACCAAGGAAAACTAAAAATGATAGGAATTAGCTCATTGTTTTGACAGACGAGGGGATAGGTTCACGCGGGGGACAAGTTCACATGAGGGAATGCAATCCCATGTGAGGAAATGCTAGAGATTGCATGAGAAAATGAAATCTCATGCAAGAAAATTCCAGGCTTATGCCGCTTAACACCAAGTTTTCAAACTAGGAACTCAATTTTTGTTCATTTTAAAAGGTCATGTAAATACATCAACAAATTTTTATCATTGATCAAGCACATAAGATAGCAATCAAGGAGTTCAAGAAAACAAATGTCTTCAAACAATGAGCAAGGGGCAAAGCAACCTCGCACATGAAAAAGAATAGTGACTTAGTATGCTACTCCTTAAAGATTCTACTTGTGTACGTTCTCAAAATGTTTTTGCAATCATGCACATAGTCCTAGCAAGTAAAAATTTGGTTGCACTATGGTTCTTAGTAATGGTTTGACTCTGCAACTTTTGCAATCTCAAGAGGGAAAACTCCAATCTAGGTGCATCATGGTTTTGACACATTCTAAGAACTTAATCAATCGAAGATGCTAAGGAGATCTGATAGTCCAACAAGAAACCACACCTGTGGAGATTTCTTCCACAAGGACATTTATATAGCGGTTTTTGCTACCATGGTGAAAATGGATATTACCGCTTGAGGTTCCATCCACATGGTTGACCCAATAAAGGGAGTGTCCACTATGGTTAACCCTCTCTAACAAGGTGACTCACAAAAAGGACCACATGGGGACTTGGTTTAGATTCAAGGATCTAAGTTTCTGGTACTACCCAAAAAGGGAGTAGAGCATAATCCTCTAGCCTCTTCACTTCACCCAAACATGGAAAGCAAGTTCATTGACATGCTAAGATTGAAACCACCTCACCAAGGTTCATGATGTCAACAACAATGTCTACTGAGCTCTCTAAGTGGGACCAAGAGAGAACGTATCGATCAATGTTGAAGACTAAACCAAGTAAGACCATGAGATAGTAACAATATCCTCCCTACCTACAAGGAGTTCTATCATCAAGAAGAGCTTCACAAAAAACCCACTCTCTCAAGAATGCCACAAATAGTGTTCATAGGGCCTAATTACTGTGTGAAACACATATGCAAGAAAGTGAATCTATGTTATTTTTAGAGCCCAAAACTGAAGTGTGATCTATGAAAGCAATAAGCACTCAAGCTATACACATGAGAGATTCATTTTACTTTCAAAATATAAATGTTGTAGAGATTGTAGAAACTCACCTTAGGTCCAAAGATCTGCAATCCAATGCAATGTTTCCTTAGCAATTAGAATCAAGGAAATAAACCATAGCAAGCATTAAATGTTAGAAAATAGCAAGAAAAACTAGCAAATCTATAAATTTAGGTCTCTGCTATCAAAAGTCCACATGAGATAGTACATAGTGTCATGCGAGAAAGTACATAGTGTCATGCAAGAAAGTATGAGACCTACGCAAGAAAGTACACAGGCCAACGCAAGAAATTACATAGGCCCATGCAAGAAAACACCTTTGTCACATGTAGAAATGATAATACCAACAAAAATTTGTGTGATACAATGAGAAACTTCATGCGAGACTCCGTAACAGTGATGCATGGAAGTATGAATAGCACACAAAAATCATCAGAAAAATAAAATAAAATGATATAAGGTAAGAAATGAAATTTTCTGCCCCATGGTGGGTGCCAAAAATGTGTGTTAAAATGTTGTCACACTTCTATGAGTCATTAAATCCAAGATTTCTCAAGAATGAGGTCTCAAATGGCAACTCATAGCTCTCTATTCATGGAGTGCAAGGGTTTATGATGAAGGCCCTCAGATTAGACCTAGTTTGTGCCCATGCAAGTACACCATAAAATGAGAGATTCAAAGAGGAAAAGAAAGAATGCTAGTCTCCATGATCATCAAGTATGCATGAAAATGAAAATAAAATCTATTCTATATGATAAAAATGCATGAAATCAAACTACTCTATGAAAGGAAATGCTTATGCAAAATTATTCTATGGAAAGGAAATATGAATCTAATCTAATATGCAAGTGCAAGATTAATCTAAATGGATTATCATGGGGCATGAAAGAAGAAGACAAGAAAAGAGAAGTTTCAATATCTAAGCTCAAGTGCTCAAGAATCTTCTCCAAAATCGCTCTCCAAACTTGTAGCATAACAATACCTAAAATCTAGATGTATCAAAATGAGAAGGAGAGAGCTCCTTATAAAGGAAAGTGGATGATCAAGATTAAGAGGCAAAAAGAAATGAGCAATGGTGGAGATTAAATCTTGGTTGATCCATATGCTCAAGATTATTTAAGAGGCAAAAGGTGGAAAAGGCCCACCACTTAAAAGTATGTGCATTCAAAGTGGAGAGAAAAAGGGATTTTTATTTATTTTTTATTTATTTTATTTCCTTTTTCAACACAAAGAGATATTTTAAGTGGGGATTTTATTAAAAGAGGAATTTTATTTTAATAAGATGATTTTATTTAATTAAAAGGGAAGTTTTCTTTTAATTAAATGAGGCTTAGGATAAAATGATCAAACCTTATAAAATATTGAAATAATTGAAATAATTATGATTTGATCAAGGAAATTGATTTGAATTGAAAATATTGGAAGGCAATGATTCAGGAAATTGATAAATTGGTTCCATCATTCGATAAATTGAATAATGGGGCCCAAAGTCTAGGAAACCATTTTAGGGTGCATACAGTTGCAATCTACCTCAACATATCCATGATAGCATTATCATTTCCTCTACCATGAACCATCTTGATAACTAGGTCTAAGAAAGATCATAACCTTCTGCAAGTTATAGGTCAGATCTAAGATCTACCACCCTACAACCAATCCAATAAGATTCTCCACAATCCAATCCACAAGAAAGAACTTGTTTTGATACCACCTAACACAAGAGCAGGGTAGGTACAAGAAGAATCAAGTAGAATTGACTCCACTTGAATCAACCAACAAGCCCTACTCAAAGTTACACACAAAAGCAATATATAGTTCACATGAAATAGTGAAAACACAACATAAAATAAGGCAAGGAAACTAGCAACCACACTAGTACAATTATTATAAATCCTTCAACATGCCCGGTTGTGAGGCCCTCTAGGTTTTGACCTTATGCAAAGAGAATTATGAATTCTGAGTTTCAACTCGCATGTTTCTTCCTCTTTTCTACTACTAATTGATTACCACCTTCTATATGCTACCACCTTTTTCATCTTAACCACCCTAAGCTTCTTATATAGCCAGCTAAGCCACAAGTCGTCTAGTCGGGCATTTAATTACATTATAGGTCCACATAGGGAGAGAAAAGAAAAACTACTAAAAGAATGAACACAACATGATGCAAAGTAACATTTAGGTCCACACTAATCAAAGAACAAATCCCCAAACTTCACAAGGTCCCATTTTCTCATAGGTTCAAGAGGAAGAAAAAAAGAAGGTTGAAGAGAGTAAGAAATAGGATGAAATAATTATTGTTGATATCACTAAGGACACTCTAGTAAAAACAAATATATTAACCGAAGAAGAAATTTAGTAGCATATTCAAGTCGAGGCAGCCAAGGATAAATCTCTATGGAGCATCAATCTGGTAATACAAGTGCAATATTATCCATGGATTAAGAGCACACAAACTATTGAGACTACCCCAGAAAGCCCCCATAAAGTCATAGTTTATCCGCTAGTTTCCCAAAGTGCTAATGCCGAGGTAACATGAAAAGTCAAAAATCACACGAGCCTACATCTATCAAGGAGACAAGAAAAGAGAAATTTGAACTATCTGCATTGGTAGTAATGAGTCCCCATGCAGAGAAGAAGGAAAAGGACAAGATGAAGAGAGAGAAATAATATGACACACAAGAGCCTAAGGAATAAGAAGTAATAAAAGCTCTCATACAAATGTCGAGTGGAACTATACCAAGGAAGAAGTCACAAAAGAAGAAGGAGAAATCTCTTCCCACACAGGTGGCACTTGAAGAATTTATAGTGATTACTAAGTGGGACACTGCTAACTTGACCTATGAAAAAATGAAAATTTTGCAAGATCTACTAAAGAAGAAGAGTAAATAGGAAGAGATGAGAAGGGAACATCGGCAAATGTAGGTACTACATGAGATCTTTTGAGATGAATGATGTAAATGAATCTAAACCTATTCTAGAGAAACTTGTCCATATAGTCAAGAAAGTGATTGATAATAACAACGAAGCCAATGACAAGTTGTTACAGTGGTCAGAAAAGAAGTTTGAGACCAAAGTACTCAATAAGGTCTCTGCAGACATTGTAGTGAAACAGGTATAACTCTCTACCTTAGTAGAAAATTTAGAAGAAGTTGTGCAAAATGAACATTCTTTGTACAAGAAGTTATGCAATGTAGAAGAATTTACAAAGGACAACTAGGATCTGATAGACAAACTACAGTTAGATCTAAAGTCTACAAGTCACTCATTGAGCATGGATGCAAGTTCCAACTCTATTCATTTTACTAGATTACAACATGCCCAAGGTAGATTAGTCGAGTTGGTGACTAATGATGGTAAAATAAGGGCTAGATTACTCTCTATCCAAATAGTGTTAACACCTCATCTTGAGGATATGCAAAGAGCGTTAGTCATGACAAAGGAATTAGTTCATAAAGACCTACATCTTTCTATTGCCAAGAGCCTATTCAAGTTAGCTGTCGAGCTAGAAGTGAAGTTTGAGGTTTTGAAATCTATAAGGTCTAGTTGGGACAATGCATTAAGGATGGTCATGCAGCTTCACAAACCATTTTTTGAAAAACATTTCAAAACTCCTACAACCCAAGAACTTCAAGTGACAAAAACAAGGGGGGAATAACTACCATGACAACTTATTCAGCATATTAAAATGACAGAGTTTAGAAGAACAACAAAGAGCAGAAATAGGGAACTGAACATAGTAGCTATGGTATGACATACTAAGTTTTTCAAATGTATATATATTTGGTTGTATGTCAAATAGGGAGTCTTATTTATATATATATATATATATATATATATATATATATATATATATATATATATATATATATATATATATATATATATATATATATATATATATATATATATATATATATATATATGTTAAAAAAAATTGAAGACCGAGTCAAGTCTTAGGGGGAGTATTCTATTGATTTTTTTTTCTATTACTAAGTACTTTTGTAAATGTAATAAAATTGTCATCGCAAATTTTTTTTCCACTAATGTCAAAGGGAGAGATTGTTGATCCCTAAGTTTTTTTGTCTATTAGTATTTTACACTTAGTCATTTTATAGGCAATGTTGGTTGGTCATCACTGCGATCGAGTTATCATGTATAGGCCAAGTCATGTATATTGTACACTTATCGAGAAGTAGTTACTATTGAGAAAGATAGTGGTCACCAAGTACTTCAATATTAACTAAGTCAGTTTATGTCAAGTTATGTAGAGATGTATGTGCCGAGCACCAATGTTTGAAGAAAAGTGAGTGCAGACTGCCAAAGAAATCAAATGCCAAGTAAGTGAGAATTAACATATGTGTTTGTTATGGCACAAAAACTTAGGTAAACCATTTTGGCTGACATATATACTACATGTAATACCCTCTCAGATGATTATACTTTCACTCTTAGATTGGAAATTTTGCATTATGATGGTTACAACTATATGTTTACAATTATGCTTATTTGGATGGTGATGTGTTTATCAGATATTTAGACATACTCATTTATTATTATCATTTAATATTTATGAAATTGAAAATTATCTATCTTATATATGCTTATGGTAAATAATATAACTAACCCAAGGATTTGGAATCTAACCATTATTATCTATGATGTGTCATGCTTCATGTATATGTTACTAATGTATTTTCATGATTCAAGATGAAGTCCTAGTTACTCACTTAGTTCAGGTCCACATGATGTATCAATCCTGGTCATCTTCTTGCAAATGTCTTATTATATTTTTTTATATCTATGCACATGTATCTCTTCTCAATGATGCAAGCTTGCAGGTACCAGGCATCGACTCCACTTGGTCTCACAAGTCATTGTGTGTCCTCAAAATCCTTGATCATTATTGTTGTTATGGAGATAACACCAAGGTTCCATGAGAATGAACCCTAGCTCTGACCTTTCTGCTCCTTAGGTTGGGGAATTCCTGAGTAAATCCTTGTGTTGGAAGGTGAATTATTATGTTGTCCCAGCTTGTTAGATTCTATGGATCTTGTTGCTTGCCTCTTGCATTTATCGAGTATGAGATTTTGTGATTGGTAACTCTAATTCTAATTAATGGAATATTCTATCTTTTATTAGTAGTTACCTTATATGAACTATTGTATCTTGTAAGAGTTTGATTTAGTGTATGAGTAAAATAATATTTTATGATACTAATAATAATATGTTATAAATATTAATAATAATATTTAGAAAGGTATATGTACACATAGGCATATGGGTGCACATGTATGCATATGGTTACATATATTTACAAAATTATTTGTGGTTATGAAATTATTACAATATTAATAAATAATTAAATAAAATTACTTTTATGGATGTCAAGTATATATATATATATATATATATATATATATATATATATATATATATATATATGGTAAAAATCCTTTAGTATAACCTAGGTAATCTAGGTAATAGTAAATATGCTTAGAGGTAGAAGTTACTATTGGCCTTCCTTAAATAAAGGAATTTTTTGTGAGATTATTATTAATTATCCCTCTCTAGGAATGGTTTTCATTAGGATAAATTTATGCCTAACTATTAACCAACCTTTAGTTTTGATGGTTGCATCAGTTGGATTTTCCCATAAAACTACTTCCTTAATCTATTTACGAGAAGAGTCTCTATGAGAATGGGAGTGGGCTGGAAATAATCTCTTAGGGGAAGCTTTATTGTTTTGGATAGGATATTATAATTTGGAAACCATAGTCATTCTAGAGGAGTTTGTGTCTGCATCCAGTGTTAGAAAGTAAAGTCCACCAAGATAACTGAGAGGGGGGGGGTTGAATCAGTTATCAAACAATTATAACTTTTATCAACTTCAATATATTTTAACCATATGAGAAATGTAATCAAAAACCATAGAAAGCTATACATGCATAATGACACAATGACACAAGATATGTTGACTAGGGAACTTCTTAATCAAAGAGTCCCAGTGGGAATGATGCCCACAAAAGATGTACTAATATGAATATTCCTTGTGAAATTATGGACTCTATTAGGAGACTTATGAAATACATTTAGTACATATGAATCCCTATTAGGATATTTTGAATCCCTGTTAAAATATTCTAACTCTGTTAGGAGTTATGGAAGATAGAAGGACCCACTACCCAAATAGCTTCAGGATGAGATCACTAAACTCACTATCCAACTGATCTTTGTATTACTCAACAAAATAATACCAAAAGATTACTGACCTCAACAATCCAATGCTCCTTCTCTGACTGTGCCAAACTGCACTAACTCCTTCAGATCTCAATACTAGATCTCAGTACTTCACATATCCTCTTTCACAATTTCTCTTAAAATCATCACACTTCATTAAATTAATACTTCATACAACAATGAATACATTCCTTCCTTTATACCATGCTTGAGTAATTAAAAATGAGTCGGCATACAAATTAAAAAATAAAAGTTTCCACATGTTACATCAAAATTACACAAAATTGTCAACTTCCAATCAATATAATTCTTCACTCGTGTGACCTCAGATCTTGTGTTGTCATCCATGTCACTATCAAAATGTCTTCAACTTTCCACTAACTACACTAAAATAGATTCCATCCCAATTAGGAGATATCATCCAATTTCCACAAATCGCTACTCAAGAACACTGCCTGAATACTGCTTCCACTAAAATGCTCATAACTTCTATCAATAAATAAATTACTATTTGTGCTCTTAACCATGATCTTATAACACATCAAATAATAATTCCTCAACATTTCATAGCTTTATCTTCAATATCCCAAGTGCGCTAACTCAAACACTATCTGCTTCTCTGCTAATTTTCAGTAGATCACTGTGCTGACATCAATGACAATCGCAATCACGAATGCAACAAAAACTACTATGGAATTGCTGCTAATACTCCCCCATAGGATATATTTAGCATTCATTCCTAAAAATCTCCCCCATTGGCATTGATGGAAACATAGATGAAAAAACATCCAAGTTCCATAAATCCAATATTGCAACATTGTTGCTCTGAAAATTATTTCAAATCCTCTTCATCAATCAAATCTTGATTTGTTTTCCTATTTAGCTCTCTCCAATAGATGGTAAAAATGGTTTTTCATGTACACTTCTCCCCCATTGACATCAATGATATAAATTTCATCATTATCTCAACAACAACTTCAATGTCAAAAGACATTATTTAGAAAATACATTCACTAGAGTCCTCATGAATTGGCTCAGATACACATACTCCCCCATAGAGGAACTACCAACATCCAATCCAGAAGAAAGATAGGGCTTACATACCACTAGATGGATGCAACAATCTGCATCACTTCTCAAAAGTAGGTTGGGGCATAACCCCAAGCATACCTCTCAAATACTCAAATGTATCCCTCGGAAAAGGTTTTGTAAATATTTCTACAATCTACTCTTTTGTGCTTATGTACTCAAGTCTGACTTCTTTCTCTACTAATTTCTCTCTTACTACATGATACTTTATCTCTATATGCTTTGTCTTAGAATGTAACATAGGGTTCTTAGACATACTAACTGTGTTGGTGTTATCACAATGTGTAACAATAGGTTCAATAAATTTTATTCCAATATCCTTCAACATTTGCTTCATCCAAATTATCTGGTTACAATTGTTTTCTGCTACTACATACTCTACTTCTATTGTGCTCTATGAAATACAATTATACTTCTTTCTTAGCCAAGAAACCAATCTTCCTCCAAGGAAAAATGCTCCTCCACTAGTACTCTTTTTGTCATCAACATTGCCTCCCCAATCAGCTTCTATATATGCACATAGGGTAAAATCATCAGACTTTTCATACCAAAAACCATACTCAATTGTGCCTCGTAAGTACCTCAGTATCTTGTTTACTACTGGATAATGCAATTCTCTAGGTTCATCTTGAAATCTTGCTACAATTCCAACTGATTGTACTATATCAAGTCTTGTATGAGTCAAATATTGTAATCCTCCAATCATAGATATGTACTTCTTTTGTTCCACTGTAGGAGTCTCATCTATGCTAGATAACTTATGTCAAGTTACCATAGGTGTTCCAACTAGTTTATAGTTCTCCATTCCAAATCTCTTCAATAAATCATTCAAGTACTTTCTCTAGCTTACAAAGATACCATCACTATTCTATGTTATTTACAATCCTAAAAAGTATTTAATCTCACCAATCATACTCATTTAAAATTTAGTCTTCATTTCATCTGCAAATTATCATTGGCTTCATATTCTCCTCCAAAGATAATATCATCAACAAAAATTACAACCAACAAACCATTTTCAATTTCTTTTGTATACAAGTTTCTATCATCTATGCCTTTTGTAAATCCTAATTTCAACAAATACTTATCCAACCTCGCATACCAAGTTCTAGGTGCTTGCTTTAGTCCATATAAAGCTTTCTTCAATTTACATACCATGTCTCCTTCTTGAGTTGAAGGAAAACCTTCAGGCTACTCAATGTAGACTTCTTCTTCCAATTCTCCATTCAGAAATGCTAACTTCACTTGATACACTTTGAAGTTCTTAAAAGCTGCATAAGCCAAAAACATTCTCACTGCTTCAATTCTTGCTACTAGTGCAAAAGTTTCTTCATAGTCAATTCCTTCTTGTTGTGAGTATCCTTTGCATACCAATCTTTCTTTGTTCCTTACTACTTCTCCTTGTTCATTCATCTTATTTTTGAATACCCATTTTGTTCCAATAACATTCTTATCTTTAGGTCTAGGGACCAATTCCCATGTCTTGTTCTTTTCAATCTGATCTAGTTCTTCTTTCATATATTTAATCTAATGTTCATCTTCACAAGCTTCACTAGTAGATTTAGGTTCAATTTGGTAAATCAAACATAATTATTCTTGTACCTTATTTTGAGTCTGAACTCATCTGTCTATGCTTCCAATAATCTTCTCATAAGGATGATTCCTTGATAGATTCCTGTTAGGTGTCACTGTCTCAGATCTTACTTCAGGTGCCAGTTCTTCAATGATCTCACTATGGCTTTCATTCAACAAATCATTGTTAGTTTCATAAAATAATTTAGTAATCTCAGGGTTAGGTCTAGAATGAGTTCCTTCATCTGATCCATAATCAAGCATTATTTCCCTAATTTTGAACTTTTCATCAAATTTTAAATTTGTGCTCTCAACAATAGTCTTAGTTCTCTTATTGTAACATCTATAAGATTTTCTCTTCAAATAATATCCAAGAAATATACCTTCATCACTTCTAGGATCAAACTTTCTAATGTCATCATCTCTCTTAATATAACATTTACTTCCAAAAATTCTAAAATACTTAACTGATGGTGCATGTCCAAACCATAGTTCATAGGGTGTCTTGTCTGTGTCTGATCTGATTTGTACTTTGTTCATTGTATACACCACTATGTTCACTACTTCTCTCCAGAATATCTTCTCTAATTCATTCTTAAATAACATAGTTCTTGTTGCTTCATTCACTGATCTATTTCTCCTTTCTACAATACCATTTTGTTCAAGTGTCTTAGGGGTTGAAAACTATCTCTTAATACCATTCACTTCACAAAAGATGTTAAATTATTTAGAAGTAAATTCTCCACCTCTGTCTAATCTCAAACATTTAACGTTCATTCCAGATTCATTCTCAACTTTATTCTTAATGACCTTAAACTTATCAAATGCTTCAAATTTTACTTTAAGAAATGCAATACACATCATTCTTGTAAAGTCATCAATAAGGATCATAAAATACCTTTCTCCATAGAATCCTCTAGTCCTTGTAGGACCACTCAAGTCTATATGAACAATCTCCAACTTCTCTGATGTTGTAAACTTCTTGCTGGGAAATGAGCTTCTCTTCTATTTGGCTAACACACATTCCTTGCAAATCATGTTAGTAGGCTTCATAGTTTTAGGAAAATCTCTTACTGCAAGTTTAGTACTCACTTTCACAATGTTATCAAATTTTATATGAAAAAATCTTATGTGCCATAACCAACTTTCATCAATCTTAGTAAACAAACATGTCATCTCAATAGGATTCAACTGAAATACACTATCTTTGGTTCTAGATCCAGTACCAATCAAATTTTCATCTTTGTCTTGATTACACAAGTTTTCTCAGTAAACCAAACCTGATATCCCTTATCGACTAATTTTCCAACACTCAAAAGATTATGTTTCAAACCATCCACAAAGTAAACATCATCAATATTAGTCTTTCCATCAGGAGTAATAGATCCTATACCTTTAATCAAACAAGGTGCATTGTTTCCAACTCTAAGAACTCCTCGATCATAATTGTAAAACTTTATGAAATTTTTCATGTCTCCAATCATATGATGTGAACAACCATTGTCAATAATCCAATCAGCTTTCTTTTCTACTTGAGAAGCTAAAGCCTTTTCTTCCTTAATTTCAGTTTCAAGATTTTCTTCTTTAATTGCTACAAATCCTATATCATCATTATTCTTAGTATCACTTTCACTCAAAGATTTATCCAAACTAGCTTCAAGTTCTTCATCATTTTCATAGTAACATTCTTTAGATCTTCTAGGATTAAAGTTCTTTCTATACTTCTTAACTTTCTTAGGACATTTAGATGAAAAATGACCATATTCTTAACAAGTCCAACATTTAAAAAATTTCGTACCATCTGGTTCTCTCTTCAGAAGCAAGGAAATACCTTCTTTAATATTCATGTCTTCTTCATGTCTAGATCTGATGCTGCTAGTATAATCTCCACTCATAGTGATGCTTCTTGACAAAGTAAGGAGAACACTAAGAGCACTAAATGTTCTCTCCATTCTAAGTAAGTCTCCTGATAACCTTAGGTTCATTTCTACTACTTCCAATCTTCCAAGAAGATTCTCTCTTGTAGAGTTCATAGTACAAGGTATAACTTGTTCAATCATCTGTGTTGTCTGCTTAAATGCGGGAGTCAATGTCCTCAAAATTTTCCATATCACTTCATTCTCTATCTTTGTTCCTCCATAAGATTTTATACCTGCAACAATCTCTGACATTCTACCAATATAGCTTCTAACATATTCATCTTCCATCATTCTTATATCTTAAAATGCACAAATCCTATTATTTAATCTAACTTTCTTTGCATGTTCATTACCTTCAAAAGTAAAGTGTAAAGCTAACCAAATTTCATAAGATGTTTTCAAATATTTTACTTGACTGTACTCATTTTCTGAAAGGGCTGACAAAAGTTCTTCTCTGGAAAGTATGTTACACATGAATAGATCTCTTTCCTCATTAGTACATGTTTTAATGTTATCCTCATCAATGATAGTCTTCTAATTCTTTGTGATAACCAATAACCTGGTCCTAAACACAATAGACGTGTCTTCATCTTTTCTTTCCAACTGTCTAAATTTACTCCATCAAACTTAGGGCTTTCTTTCATGAAATTCACCATGGATCTCCTTAAGTTTTTAAAATTTACTTTCAAGGACCTACCTCTCTAATACCAATTGTTAGAAAGTAAAGTCTACCAATATAACTAAGAGGGGGGGGTGAATCAATTATCAAACAATTATAACTTTTATCAAATTCAATAGATTTTAACCATGTGAGCAATGCAATCAACAACCCTAGAAAGATATACATGCATAATAGCATAATGACACAAGATATGTTGACTAGGGAACCTCTTAATAAAAGAGTAAACCCCAGTGGAAATGATGCCCACAAAAGATGCACTAATATGAATATTCCTTGTGAAAGGATGGACTCTGTTAGGAGTCTAATGAAATACATTCAGTACATATGAATTCCTATTAGGAGATTTTGAATCCCTATTTTACTCCCCTATAGGATATATTTAACATTCATTCCTAACATTCAAAAGGAATCTAGAGGAGTTTGGGTGTAGGCTAAGATATTCTGGACTTTCTTCTCCAATGGTTTCTCTGTAGGACTCTAGGTAGGATCTATCCTTGAAGATAATCCTCCTCATATGTTTTCCTTGTTTTGTATGAATGCATAACTACTTCCTATCTTATAAGAATTTTCAATTTGGAGAATATTTGTACTATTGTATTATGTCTTCTTTGTTGAATGAGATATTCTTAAGAGAAAGGATATTATGTATATGTTTGAAATATGTTGTTTTCATAAACTATTGTACTTTCTATTATGATTTTTCTTCTTCCATGTATTGGATAGAGTCTGGAATCTTATTAGGATCCTTTTTATACTTCCTTGTTTATTTAAAAGGTTCGTAGACACTCTCATACTTTAGGAAGACTTATTTTTCTTTCTTATTTGCATACTATATTTTGCATCTTTTTCTTATTCTTAGATCTAGACTAGGGATACCTTGCAGGAAGGATGGGTTTGAGGGAGATTTTAGAAGGAAAATGGGGAGATCTCAATTGGGCCTTTCCCTAATTCTGTAACCAATGCTTCCATTTTTCCCAATTCTTCCCAGAAAACCAATCTACAAGTCATTTCTACCAAAAACATAGTTCCTAACCAACTGCACAGCTCTGGGAACTAGCTCTGTAGTTCACGTTACCAACTATGCAACTTGAGTTACCAACTACGCAAATTGAGTTACCAAGTGCACAACTTGAGTTACCAATTGTACAACTTGAGTTACCAACTGCACAACTTGAGTTACCAACTATGCAACTTGAGTTACCAACTGCACAACTTGAGTTACCAACTATGCAACTTGAGTTACCAATTGCAGAACTTGATTTACCAACTATGCAACTAGAGTTACCAACTGCACAACTTGAGTTACCAACTACATAGCTCTCTGCCAGGCCATAATTTTGGACCTTTTTGATGTTTTAGGGTTCTTGGACTTTGGGATAACCCTAAGTGATGTTGGGTCATTTGTATCACTTGATTTTTTAGATGTATGTTGTGTAGTGCATTTTGGTGCCTGTTTAAGCTTCTTGATGTGTTTAGGAATCTGGATTAGGGTTTAGGGTTGTCCAATGGACAAGGACAACTATATGAATCCCTAAACCATTCTAATTCTTGATTATAGTACTTGAATGATTCTATGACTTGTCTTTATGCATATCTTGTAGGTTTATGATGCTTGGGTAACGGTGGATAACCTAAGAACACTAGGTGAGTGGCTCTCAGTGTGGGGTCGGGGCCCTAAGTGGTTAGTACCAGGGAAACCCACTGATGAGTTATTTTAATCAAGTGATAACTATAATTAAATTAATGGGGTGGAATCAAATACTTAATAAGATAAATGTAAGCCTCATTCATGCCTTTAGTGATATTAAAGACTAAGTATGGTAATGGGAGAAGGTACCTATGCATAGGTATGACTAAATGACCTTGTCCTTATGAAAGACATTTGGTTCTGCAAGTGTCTACTTAGGGGCCAGGGGCCAAGAGTGGCTAGTACCAAGACAACCCAAGGGGTTAGGTCTATGCAATGACAATCACCTAGCTTGTCACTTAGAGTTTCTACCAAGTCTTGTGAACCTTTTGGGAAGGGATTTAAATTTTATTCCTTTTATAGTTGTTATTTGGGAAAGGTTATATCAACCCTAGGAATGGCCTAATTATTCCTTCTTGAGTTTATCTTGGTGTTTATCTCCTAGCACGGGGGAGTGTGCCTTTTCGTATCCACGTGGTTGGGTGGTAAATCTTTCTTTATTGAGGTATCAACTATAGTTGCAGTGTTGAAAGGAGGCTCTTTCTTGTACATTATTCTAGTTTTGAAGAAAGAAGGCTCTTTTCTTATCTTTCATTATTTCCTATCAATGTAAAATTATGTCATTATTGTAACCTCCCAAGTGGAGATGAATGTAAATTTAATCTTTATTGCATTTCAAAATTGATGTAACTTGGGATGGGTTGATTTAGGGAAAGGAAAAAGGGAAATGCAATCTTTACACAAAACATGTTTGTTTTAAAAGAAAATGATTTTAGTAAGTTTCAAAGTGAGATGGAATTTTGGATATTATTGTTGATTAAGAAAAGCTAGTAATTCAAATGGGATGGTTTCATGTATGTAATTATTCAAGTTCCTAAATGATTCATTTATATGGGATTAATACTTCAAATACTATGTTGTTCATAAAGGATTACTTAGAGAATATAGATGGATCTAAAATGTTAGGTTAAATATTTGAATGAAAGTATTTATATTTCCTTTTAAGTTCATCAAATGTTATAATGTGATTGATTTAAAGTTATTCAAATTATTAGTATCTTTAATGAAACTAAAATGGAATGTTATAGTTATATTTGGGAACAATGGGTGGAATTTAAGTTAAAACTTTTCAGATGTTATTATACATGTAAATCTTTTAAGTTTGAAATTTTTCATATTATGTTACATAGGTTTTCTTTCCTATGAGAATCTGTTGTTCTCTTCCCTCATTCCCTAGTGGGGCATGACATCTTGGTATCAGAGCACTAAGTTTCCACAATGGGGCCCTAGGAAACTTGGCTCATGTTACTTAAACTTATTTTTCATTTAAGGAAAACTTAAACTATATTTGAATTAGGACCCTTGAACTTATCCTTCTCCTTACTTATGATAGGATGCCTCCGTTGACCCATGGTAGAAGGGGAGGTGCACGAAATACCCCTCCCAGATCTCACCAGGAAAGTTCTTAGAGGGAAGAACATTATGAGGTGGAAGGTAGAGGGGATCAATCTGATAACCACTCAAGAGGTTTTCAAGGGCCTCAAGTATAAGAACTTTTACAATAGATATTGCAGAGGCTAGATTCAGGTCAGGATAGGGGTCACTGTGGGGAGGATAATACTGCTCACCATAAGGAAAGGGGAAGGAGCCCTAGGAGGAGAGATAAGGTAGTAGAAGATGATACCTTATGTGCTTCTCACATGAGAGACCTCCTTAGGACTCAGAATAACCCATTTAAGGGAACTCAAGGAGAATCCATCACTGAGACTTGGCTACTGGATTTAGAAAGGCTATTTTCCATGTACCCTTACAGCAACAATACCAAGGCTTGGTTTGCAGTTATTCACCTTAGGGATTTTGTATCTACTTGGTGGGTGATAGAGAAAGAGAAAATTCACATTTATATAACCACCCTTTCATGGGAACTATTCTTATAAATATTTCGATCTCAATTTCTTCTTGAACGCTAGAGGCGGGAAAGAGCTAAAGAGTTTCACAATTTAAGGTAGTTAACTATGTCAGTTGATGATTATGAGTGATGGCTCTTTGAGCTCAAGCCATACTCAAGATATAAATATGATGAATTCATGCTTACTCAACACTTCCTTAGAGGCCTCAATGGCTAATTGGCCAGCAGCATACAAATCTTTAAACCTCAGATAGTTAATGATGCAATCATTAAGGCTCGTATTGTGGAACAGAATGTGGCCTAGGGTTTAGGAGGTCAGACAGATGGCCAAGGAGGTAATGCCTCTTAGGATGAGATGGGATTCAAAGGAATTCAATCTTAGGGAATGCCTAGTCCAAAAAACTATCCTTCTTCATCTAAAGGAAGTCAGAACCACCCAAAAAGGAAATTTCAATACAACAACAAGAACAAAAATGGGGGTTCTCAATCAAACAATTCTCACAACTGGCAACATGCCAAGCAATATATGAATTCTCAACCAGCTCAGAGTATAGCTCATAATTCTAGTTGGGGTAGTTATCAACAATCTAATGCACCTTCCATAGGGAGAAATTTTCCTAAAAATACAAGATGTTACTCTTGTGGTCAACACGGTCATATTGCAGTTAACTGTCCCCAGAAATCTACCCCAGCAACTAGCTATAGACAAGCCACTTCAGAATGTATTTTCCACTCTAAACCATACGCAGACCGAACATTAGGGATAAGCCATCGATACCCTAGGTTCATTAGGGGGTATCTTTACCACTATTCTATTTGATTCTGGAGCAATGGATTCCATTATTTCTCCTTCTTTAGTAGAGAAGTGTGGGTTGATGGTAGTAAGGAAGGAAGATAGGTGGTAGGTTGAGCTAGGCTCTAAGGTAAGAATAGCCTCTAACTCTTATATCCAAAGTTTCAAGTTAGGGCTAGGACCTTTCTCCACCTTAGTAGCTCTCTGAGTGATTCCTTTAGGCTTGTATGGAATAGTTTTGGGTATGGATTGGTTGGATGCTCACAAAGACATTTTGGACTATAGAAAAAAGAGTATTTAGTGTTTAGATGATTTAGGGGAACCAAAGAAGATTGTTGGGGTACAATGATCCATCTCTCTCCACATTTTTTCTGTGATTCAACTCAAGCGATGTATGCGCAAGGGATGCCAGTTGTTTGTAGTCTCAATGGATGACTTAGACAAAGGAGAAAGTAGGGATGTAACACTAGATCATCCCCTATTACAAGAGTTCTTATATGTTTTTCCCAAGGAAATACCTCAAATGCCACCCAAGAGGGACATTGACTTCAATATTGAGATAGTGCCAGGAGCAAAACCATCTCCAAGGCTCCGTACCACATCACCACATAAGAACTTGGGGAACTTAAGTTATAGTTAGAAGGAATTTTGGAAAAAGGGTTTATTAGACCCAGTGTGTCCCCATGGAGCGCACTAGTAATATTTGTGAAGAAGAAAGATGGTCCTCTCTGATTGTGCATTGACTATCATCAACTCAACAAAGTCACAATTAAAAATTGGTATCCTTTATGGTGCATCAATGACCTATTTGATCAAATGAAAGGGGAAAACAATATTTTAAAAAATTTATCTTAATTCAGGATACCATCAACTTTGAATTCAGGAGGCTGATATTCATCATACAACTTTTCGCACTAGATATGGCCACTACAAGTTCACCGTAGTATTGTTTGGGCTAAAAAATTCCCCCTCTATATTATGAGCTTGATGAATGGGGTTTTCAGAAACTATTTGGATAGATTTTTGATAGTTTTCTTGGATGACATCTCAGTGTTTTCCAAAACTCCTAAATAACATGAGATTCATCTTTGCCAAGTTTTGCAATGCCTTAGAGAAAACCAACCTTATGCCAATCTAGAGAAGTGTGACTTATTCCAAATAGAGGTTAAGTATCCTGAGCATGTTATCTCATGGGATGGCATCACACTTGACCTCACCAAAATTCAGGCCATAGTGGAGTGGCCAACTCCGATCAATGTTTCCAAGGTCCATAGCTTTATGGGACTGGTTAGTTATTATAGAAAATTTGTCAGGGAGTTCCCTTGAATAGCTCATCCCATCACTTCCTTACAAAGGAAAGGGAAGAAATTTTTATGGTCCAAAAAGTGTGAGACTTCCTTCCAGTGCTTGAAAGAAAGATTAATCAGTGCTCTGATCTTGGTGGTCCCCAAGCCCTTAGGAAAGTTTGTGGTATGTATTAATGCCTCACTGGAAGGGATTGGGGTAGTCCTTATGGAAGAAGGGAAATTTGTCACTTATGAATGTAGGAAGCTCAAAGATCATGAGCTCAACTATCCCACCCATGATCTAGAGTTAGCATCAGTGGTCCATGCCTTAGTAAAATGGGGGCACTTTCTGTTGGGTCATAAATTTGAACTCCATACAGATCATCGAAGCCTTCAGTATATTTTCTCCCAACCTAACCTCAATGCTATAAAAAGAAGATGGTTGGAATTCTTATATGAATATGACTTTGAGGTTAAATATATCTAGGGCAAGATGAATGTGGTGATAGATGCTCTGAGTAGGTGTAGACATGTATTGTCAGAACTTTCTCTCAGCATAGATTTGGAGAAGTGAATCAAAGAGGCTCTCACTTCTGATTCCTAGTATCAGGAGGTAAAAGTAGAATTAGAATTGGGAAGGCCCTTGGAGGGTCATTTTTCAAGATATTCCTTGGATTCCCTAGGATTTCTGTGCCAATGGGGTAGAATTTATGTGCCCTTGTCAGGAAATCTTCATACACTTATCCTTTCAAAAAGCCGCAAGGCTCCCTACTCAGTGCATCTAGGGGTAAAGAAAATGTATGATGACCTATGCTAGTTGTACTATTAGTCAGGGATGAAAAGAGATATAGAAGACTATGTGGCAAGATGTTTGGAATGCCAGAGAGTGAAAGAAGAGCATCAACATCTAGCAGGTCTTTTGCAACCTCACCTTGTGCCAAAATGGAAATGGGACATTATCTCCATGGATTTTATTATGGGACTTCAAGTTACCCCACAAAGACATGATGCTATCATGGTAAATGTTGATTGACTTACCAAGGTAGCCCATTTCTCTCCTATGCAATCTTCCTATTCAGCAGCATCGGTAGCCAGAGTGTTTATGAAGGATATAGTAAGATTCCATAGAATTCCCTAGAAGATTATTTTTTATTGTGATCCAGTATTCACATCTTCTCTTTGGACTTCCCTTCTGCACACATTAGGGACTCAGCTCAACTTCAACTCAGCCTATCATCCAAAAACTGATGGGCAGACTAAGCGAGTCAATCAGGTTCTTGAGGATATGCTCAAAATGTATGTTATGGATAGATAGACCTAGTGGGAAGAATACTTATATTTGGTGGAGTTTGCATATAATAATGGATATCACAGTTCCATAGGCATGTCTCCTTTTTAGGCTCTGTATGGTCATCTATCCTGCACACCTTTGAGTTGGGACCATTTGGAGAATAGGGTGCTTCTTGGCCCTTAGATGCTATAGGATATGGAACAACAAGTTAAGCGTATCAACGAGAATATTATGATAGCTTGGGATAGGAAAAATAAGTATACAAATGCTCATAGAACTGATGTGCACTTCACTCTTGGAGACAGAGTTTTTCTTAGGGTGCACCCTCGAAAGAGTACAATCTATTCTAGAAAAGGCTCCAACTTGGCACCCTAATTTGTTGGCCCTTTTGAATTCCTAGAGAGGATAGGACCAGTAGCTTATCAACTTTCCATGTCTCCCAGACTTTCTTGCATTCACAATGTATTTCATGTTTCATTCCTTATAAGATATATTCTTGATGTGAGATCATGTTTTTGATTGGAATGCGTTACAAGTAGTAGATAAGTAGCTGGCTTTGGAGCCCATACACATTTTGGAGAAGTGGACACTGACCCTCAGGGGTCACACCATAGATCAGGAAAGGGTCCAATGGGACCCCTATTGGTTCTTCCATTTGATCTTCAACTTGTAGATTTATACTTTGATGGATAACTTTAATATTACTTTGACTCTATCACCACTCCAAAGTCTACAAGGAAGAGGGCCAATTAACAAGGATCAACAATGAGATCCTCCTACACTTTGAGCCTTAATGCTTAGGCGGGTGTACCCTTGATTCACTTCTTCAAAGGAATTCAAAATAATATACAACTATGTCCTTTACTAACTGATTGAAAGATTTTATCATTTATATGTGTGTGTGTGATTGATGATGATGAACTACTTCCAAAGAATAGACCAGTGCCTTAACCAGGGCATAGAGTCACTCAACCAACATATATCAAAAGAAAACCCTAACTCAAACACACTTGAATTCAAGATAAGTTCTTTTCCTATTATCGTTCTCCTTCACATATCAGGACATCAAATTCTCACCTAGCCATGAACTCACTGAAACTACCTCAAAGACTTTAATCCTAACTTTGTTAGGAACTCAAAGATAATCTCAAAATACTCTTTGTTTACCATATGCTAACCCACTTTGTGAAACTAACATATATGAGCCCAAGAACAAAATAAGAAGGCATACACAAACATGAGATTGGAATCCATTTGTATTCTCATTAAAACTAGCAAAATCAATACATCATTAAGACAACAAAATGCTAAGGAAAGAGACCCAAAATCTAGGTTCTTCTTGTTCAGTATAATACCATCAACAACCAGGGACCAAAAAAAAATCTTTTGGAACCCCCACTAAGACAAAAATACTACCTCTTATACCACTAGCTACCTTGGAATCCTAAAAATTAGGATGCAACAAGCTTCGAACAGCTAGGGTTAGGGTTTCACCCACCCAACCAACTGAGTCAATCAAAAATTTATTGCAAGGGATGAAAACTAAACAACCTAGTCAAAAAAAATCCTAAAATGATCCTTACTCATGAAAATATCTAAGAAATGTACCAAGGACCATCAATATATCATGCCAATCAGTCAAATCACCTATCTGCAACATGCCTTGAGTAAGAAATCCCACTCCTCACGGCACAAAATCCTCTGCAAATAAATCAACATGCCTCTGGACCACTCTGCAACAATCTGAAAATCATTCTCCACCAACTCCAGTCATTCAAGCATTCAATTTCCAGTCCTTCTATCACTGAGGAACCATTTAAAATTCAAATTCCTAGTGTCAACGATCATTTCATGGTGCCAACAGTCTATCAGTGGTCTACATTTAAATCTAGATCAACTTTAAAACCTAACCATCTGATCCCTTTATTTCACAGGCTTCTCAAGTTTAACCTTAATAGGAATCCTGGTTAACTTTCAACGAACACACGACAGAGCATTTTTCTATTCGCGAGATGAAATATTAACTCATCATTTAACCCAGTGACTTAGTGAACAAAGGAAATGAAACTCATCCTGGTCACATTTAGTGAATCAACAACTGAAGGGAATCACCCATTCGCAAAACACTTTATCCCACCACTAAAATTTTAGCGAATCCACGACTCACCTTCACTGAATTGGTAACTCTTTTAACATATCACCATCTTATTGTGCAAATGAGCAAAGCCTTTTGAATTTTTTTGGACTACCAAACATATTTATCAGGACCACCAGACCTTAGACCCTACCTGGGCTTGCTTTGTGCCACTTGTCAATAGTTCATTCACTACCACTGCTCAGTCACCACCGACACAGGACCCACAATATACATGCCTCAGATCGGATGATGGGTGCATAATCTTAAAACTCTAACACATCCCTTGCGCTCTTATGTCATCCATTAGATCATCCACACCATGACCCCACTGAAATATTTGGGCCCACCAACATGTTTGCACTCCCTTTCTAGCTCAACCAATCAGAACAAAACACCTCATCAACACCTGGCAAAATGACCCCACAATCCTCGGCAAACTCTTCAACCTTTGACCATTTGACCATTCAGCAAATCGGTGACCAAAGGCAATAACATGTTCACTGATAAAATTAGAACTTCACCATTTCATTTGGAGATTCAGTGAATAGACACTCGCGTATTCGCTAAAAGATTTGGAACTCTGCCAAAATACTTCACAAATGAGCGAAAACAAAGAAACTTTATCAGTCCTACCAAACCTTTTGTCTGAGCCACTAGAATATAGGAAATAATTTATACCCCCTAGGCCTTCCTAAAAAATCCCTATCATCATCCACATCAACCAATGAGAAAATGCCAACCGTGCACACCATGGCACATAAAAACCAGCTGGCAATCGGACCCACCTTGACTTTTCTTTACCAGGCAAGATCAATGGCTATCACTGTATCACTGGCTTAACCATCAAGCATCTCATCATGGTGGGATAATGACAGCCACACAATCACACTGAACTTTAACCTTCTCCACAGACTGAAGACTTCAGACCCACTGACAATATTCCTTTCATTTTCCATGTTGTCCAATCAAAGATGAACAAATCAGCAATACCTTGCATCCTAAATGACATGGAGGATAGAACCCACCTTGATGTCAGAAAAAGCATGATGGAAGATTAGATGATTGGTGTAAGATTTCATGGCTCTGACATAGCCCATGAGAACTTATGCCAATCGTAGATCTTTTGCGAATGTCAGGGCCCCACAAGGACAAGCCAAAAATCTTGGTCCCACATGACACTTCACTAATCCTTTGTCGAATCACAAGCTGCCACCTATATTATTATCTGATGATTGGGGCCACATGTATTATCATTTATGAAGAAGGTCAAGCATCTCATGAATATGTGACTATAGGGAATATAAGCTACTTTTCTGGGTCACTTAAAGTTAACCAAAAACTGCCAAACTTTGAGATATTACATGAACACTCAGTCGCGAAGTTGTCAAATAGAAAGATGTGACCGTCAAGAAACAAGAAAACAAGTGACAAACATGAATTTTCCAGTTCACTGAATGACTTAGATACATGTAAGGTTATTAGATGATTTAGTGAAGACTGGTAAAATAAACCACGTGTAGAAAGGGGATTTAAGTGGTCTGAAAAAGTAATGCTCAAATAGAATGAGGCCAGGGTAAACTAGGGTATTTTTAATGTAACGACTAGATTTTTGAAATTTTGCCTAGGGTTTGAAGCAGAGACAAGGAAAAATCTGTCAGGATCAAAGGAAAATAGGTAGGACCATGAAATTTTTTTCTAGGGCTAACAGTGGCTCTGTCTAGTGATGTATGCCTCTTGCAGGGATGGCAAGAATCTAGAATCACTGGTAAAAGCAGACCATCCCATAAGGTAAAAATTGAACAACAAAGAGCAGTAAGGAAAAAATCAAGGAACCAAGACAAGACAAAATAGGGGTAAACAAATATGTACAAAATGTACAATATATACAAACCTAGCTACTGTTCATGGAAATAAAATACCTTCAACTGAAGTATTGCTTCAAGAATTGTCCATGAGCTGGCAATTCCTGAACTTCACCATTTAATTCTTTGACCATATAATAATCTTGGCCCCATTTCTCATGAATTAGATATGGCCCTAACTAGAGTGGATCAAATTTACCATGTTTTCCTTTATCCTCCAGTCGGGCATTCCAAATTAATACCAAATCACTAGGTTCAAACCTTCTTTCAACCATCCTTTTGTCATACAAATTCTTAACCTGTAACTGCAATTTGGCATTTTTTGAAGATGATTCCCTTCTAATTTCATCTAGTCTAATGAGGTCCTCAATTCTTAACTACATTTCATCATCTATATCATCATCATATAACTGAACAAACTTGTACATTTCCAATAAATTATTCTAAGGCATTCTTGCATGTATCCCATACACTAGGTCAAATGGTGCACAACCAATTGCCTTCTTTACAGTTACCCTATCAGCCCATAGAGCTAATGGAAACTTTGAATTCCATGCCTTCTTATTCTTTTCAAGAATCCTCTTGATGATTTTCATTAAACTCTTATTAGATGATTCTGCCTGTCCATTTCCTTGTGGATGATAAGGTGAGGAATTTGACCTCTGAATTCCTAGACCTTTGCAGAATTATTTGTACTCAACAGACCTGAAGCACATTGCATTATCACTAACTATCCTTTCAGGGAAACCAAACCTTGTAACAATATTGTTCAACAAAAAATCAATCACAACTTTACTAGTTGCATTCCTTGTAGGGAAATCATCTACCCACTTAGTAAAGTAATTAGTGGCAACTAGTATCCAAGAATGTCCCCCACTGGACTTGTTTGGTATCTCCCCTATAAAATCTATCCCCCATTGTTGGAAAGGAGCTTGTACTTCTACTGGCCTTAAGGGCATATTGCCCAAAAATTTAAGCTTACCAGAGAATCTTTGACAAGCATCACACCTCCTTACCAATTGTTCTACATCCTTGAAGATTGTGGGCCACCAAAATCCTTCTCTCAAGATTTTATGAGTAGTAGTTTTACCCATATAATTCCCACCACAAACTCCCTCATGCATTTCTTTCAACAATTTGTTAGCTTGATTTTCATCCACACATTTCAAAAGTATGCAATCTAAATTTTTTCTATACAATTTACATTTCACAATTACATACTTGATGGCCTATAATTTCAATGTCCTTTTCTTATTGTCATCCATGTCTACTGGACATTTCATGTTTCTTAAGTAATAAATGATATCTTGATACCAGATACAATCATCCATATCACAAGTGTAATCAATCTCAT
The DNA here is from genome assembly GCA_027943335.1 of Chamaecyparis obtusa. Taxonomy (NCBI): domain Eukaryota; kingdom Viridiplantae; phylum Streptophyta; class Pinopsida; order Cupressales; family Cupressaceae; genus Chamaecyparis; species Chamaecyparis obtusa. The sequence goes on from BSBK01007531.1 coordinate 95,668, forward strand.
TTTCATTTATCTGATTTGCATCAAGATTGGATTGATCCATCAGTCTTGCCAATCCTTGTCCTCTAACCAACTTGGTAATTTGGATATCAATGTTTAATTCTTGGATCCTATTGATCCATTTGCATCTTCTCCCAGACACCTCCTTCTGTGAGAAAATATCCTTCACAGCTGCACTTGGCACAAAATAAATCACAACTGCTCCCATCAAATAACATCTAAAAGCCTTGATTGCCTTGACAAGTGCATATGCTTGTTTTTCATTGATATCATATTTCAATTCAGCATCCTGCAAAGATTTACTGAAAAATGAAATAGGCTTCTCATAACCTTCCTTATTCTTCTGCAACAACACTGCAGCAATAGTATGAAAAGATGAAAAGGAAAAGATATGCCTTGGGATACTATAATCAGGTGCCTTAAGCACCGCTACATCTTTAATAGCCTACTTGATATTCTTGAAAGCTTCATCAGGCTCACCTTCCCATGTAATAGCAGATCCTTTCTTTAACATCTTGGATATAGGTCTAGTGACCTCGGCAAAGTTTGTTACAAATCTCCTCAAGAAGTTCACTTGACCAAAGAAGGACTAAATTCCTTTGATGTTCTTTGGTTTTTGAATCTTATCAATGGCTGCTACCCTTTCAGGATCAATTCTAACTCCTTTCTTGCCAACCAAGTGGCCAAGCAACTTGCCCTCAGTGACACCAAAAGCACATTTCCTTGGATTTAATGAAATGCCATATTCCAAAGCCCTCATAAATATTTTTTCTAAATGAGTACAATGATCCTCTTCTTTCTTGGAATAGGAAGTTAAATCATCTTGATACACTACAAGGAAATCATTTATAAAATCTGAAAAGGCAACATCCATTTCCCTCTAAAAATTTGCACCAACATTTGTGAGACCAAAAGGCATTCTCACATAAACATATGTCCCCCAAGGTGTTGTGAAAGTTGTCTTGAATTGTTCTGATTCTTTTACAATTACCTGATTGTAACCAGAGAAACCATCCGTCATAGACATTAATTCTGATCTGGTCACTCTCTGCAACATAGCTTCCATATTAGGCAAACAATAGTTATCCTTTAGGGAAGACATATTTAGGTTCCTGAAATCTACACATAATCTGATGTCACCATTCTTCTTCCTGATAGGGACAAGATTTGACACCCAAGAAGAATGACTAATAGGCCTAATAATTCCAGCATCTCTTAGCTTCATTAATTATTCTTGCATCTTGGGAGCCAAAGTAGGATTTATATGCCTTTTTTTTTGCCTAAAAGGTTTAGCATCTTCTCTCAAAGGAATAATATGCTGAAATAAATCTTCTCTATAAACCTTTAGGTCATCATATGACCATGCAAAAACATGCCTGAATTTTCTTAATAATTCAATCAAGGACTTTCTTACTTTATGAGACAAATCCTTACCAATGTACACCTTCTTAGGTGCCTCATGTGTACCAAGATTTAACTCTTCCACATCCATGTGATCTTGCTCTTTAATATCCTTCTTAACTCTATCCTAGTTATCAAACATAGTCTCAAGAACAACAAGTCCCTTAGGAACCTTGTTAGTCTTAAGTTGAATAACTTCATTACCAAGGACAACTTATTTTCCTTCTATGGTCTCAATTAGAGCTGAACAATCTAATTCTTGACCATGATACTACTCTTCACAACTCATAAATTTCAAAATATCTTGGTCATCCTCAAAGACTTGCCAATTCTCAACATTGTCTGGTATACTAGGCCTAGTCTGAACTTCAACTTTAGAGAGACCAGCAAAAGTAATATCACTAGGATTGATTGCTATATTGGCCAACAAATCAGCCATCTTATTATTACTCCTATCCTTCCACTCAATATTGAAGGCATCAAAACATTCAATCAAATCCCACACAACATTCCTATACTATTTCAACTTCTTATTCTTGGAAGCATACACTGACCTAACTTGGGACACCACCAATTTAGAATCTCCTACAACTCTTAGGCATTTAATTCTATGCTTTTGTGCCAATTTTAGTCCTAACAACAATGCTTCATATTCTGCTATATTATTGGTGCAACAGAAACTTAATGTGAAAGAAAACTTGTAGGTTTTTCCATCAAGAGAGATGAGTAAAATACCTACCCCTGCACCATCCTTGTAGCTAGCACCATCAAAGTACATCACCCACAAATCACCCTTCACTAATTTAGCATTCACCTCAATAGATATAGGTGGCAATATAGGATCCTTCTCAAGCATATGGATTTCTGCCCTAAAAGCATTAATGTCAGTATCCACAAAACATGTAGTTTCATAGTCAATGTTTCTTTCAATCATGTGGCATACTCTTGGCTCTCGTTCAATCTTGATAAACTAGCCATCAATCTTGAAAGTTGCATAGGACAAATCACATTGTAAACTTTCACCCATGGCAGCACTCCATCTTCTAGAAAATTGCATCCCATAATGAGGAGGTATGTCCACCACCAAAACACTCATAGTTAACTCCTTCTCTGGATAGGTTTCCAATCTATAAGGCATTTCATTTATAGTACCAATGACTGGCACCTCTCTCTGATCCATTGCACAACATCTACCTTGAACTGTATCAAATTTAAGGCCCAACTTTTCCATGATTTTGAAAGGCATGACAGTGTTAGAGGCACCTAAATCAATCATGCAATTCTTCAATTCCATCCCATTCACAAGAACACTCAAAAAGAATGGATCTATGTTCTCAAGGCTAGCATTGAAAAAACTATCCAAGTATATAGGTGGAATCTAAGATTCCAATCCCTGAGCTTCTTCTCTTTTCAAAACCTTAGATTGAGATTCATTGCATGCAACATCACTATGATGAACATTATCTACCCATGCAATGGCTCTATCCTTATGTTCAGGGATCTTCAATAATTCTGACAAAGGAACCTTAACTATTACCTGAGACAATACAGCTAACATATCAACAGGAGCAGAGGGAGGAATCTTAATCTACACTGCTTTAGTGTCCTTTTGTTTATCTGATATATTAGTTGTATTGGGAACTTTCATTTTTTCATCTTTAGCCATTGTACTAACTGGCTTCTACATTTCATTAGAAGTTTTTTCAACTCCAACTCCCTTAGGTTTCCAATTTTTACCTTTTACATCCTTGAAATTTGTCATATGATCATTTTTTGACTTACTTTCACCTGGTTCTCCAGAGCTAGTGTTGTTTATAAACATTCCTGCAACTTTCTCACTTGCATCCCTTGCCACCATGCCTCTAGTCTACACTTGGGCAATCATTTCTATATTAATTCTATCCATCTCTTCTCTAGAAGGTCTTCTTAGATCCACTAGCTTAGAAGAAGAGTTCATGTTAAATGTCTTTTCATCAATGTCATCATTATTAGAAAAAACCTCCTGATGGAAAAGTGCCTGATTGTGTCTCTTTGAGCATACATCTACTTTTTCATCAATATCAGAATCATCTTCATATCCTAGATATGAATTTTCCATGTTACACCCAATGTCATCATGAGTTTCTTCCTAATCTAACTCTTCATTACTATCATCTTGATATGCTGACATGGATTGTGCAACCACACAATGCTCTACAAAATGAGGGGAATGGCATGCAATGCACCATGGTGTATCCTCTATAAAATTTATAGAATATTTTTGCAAAGGATCAAGGACAACTATATCATTGTCATTTCTTGGAGCAGGGACAATAGGCTTGCCATCCTTCCATTGGGTGTTGTAGGGATAATTCTGCAATCTATTCTATCTATTGAAAGTATTGTCGAATTGAGGCTTTTCATTAGTAGGAACATTACTATTCTTATTATCAAGTGCTTTCAAATCCTTCAATGCATTCAACACCTTATCCAATTTATCTTCCTCTTGCTTCTTATTTCCAACATTTTTCTCATTATCCCTTTTATACTTTCTATCTCCAAACAACTTCGGATCATCTCTTTTTCCACCCAATTTTCCTAATATCTTCATATTGTTCTCAATATTGATAGAAATCCTAAAATAATCTCTAAGAGATCTTGGTTCCTTGTCCCTCAACAAGTATCCCATCTTTCCATCAAATGCATTAAAATATGTAGTTAAACAGACATTGTCATCCAACCGCATAACTTAGAACAATTTATGCATACCTTTCTGAAATCTCATATTGAATTCAACTACAGATTCATTCTGATTTTTCCTTATGGTATTGAACTCATTTAACATGAAACTAGCATTAGGCCTGTCACCATACTGCTCTTTAAAACATCTCTCAAAAGAATCCCAAGTATCAATACATTTATCAAGAAGTCTCTTAAACCAATCTCTAGCATCCTCCATTAGGGATTGAACAAATAATTTCATGACTACATCCTCATGCTCTACCTCATAATCATTAATCATATCAATAAATACCCTAAGATGCTCCTCAAAACTAATAGCATTATTACCAGAAAACTTAGGCACCTTATCTCTTATATCTTTTGGAAAAGCATTTGGGTAGCCGGGTATTCCATAAAAACTAATTTTCCTATACCCTTCTAATTGCATAGGTCTTCTTTGAAAACTTGAACTATTATTACCACTAGTATTGGCATTTTTATCTACATGCCCACCCATTTTTACATTTGATTGTCTATTAGGGTCAACCACTAGTTTGGTGGATGCAGTAGGAATAGAAATACTAGTAGTAGTATTATTAAGTGGAACAGTAGTGTTCATAGATGGCATACCTAATTCAGCAGTAGATGGACCAGAAGTATTTGTTGATGAAGCCTTTAAAAATTGAATCTTTCTTCTCTTTTCTACAATAGAGGCTTCAATTTCAGCCTTCTCCAATTCTTTAGCTAAATCTTCATCTTCTTTTCTTTTCCTTTCTATCTCTATGTCCTTACTTGAATTAGGTGGTGGGATTTGTGGTATTGTCACTGGCTTTTTTGCTTGAGTTCCCACCCTCCTCTGCTTCCCCTTTTCTTCTATGACAATAGTAGGTCTGGTAATCACACGCCCATCTTTATCCTTAGGCAAAGGAGTATAACTTTGAACCTGTTTGATGACAAGGCCTTCTTCATCAAACTCATGATCTTGCAGAAAATGTTCCTGCTCACTTCTCAAAGCTTCAAGATCACCAAAAACATCATGCTACAAAGTTTTAGGAGCAGAAGAAAGAATTTTGTTTCTCTCCTTCAACTCATTTATTTTTTTAAGAAGAGAATGCCTTTCCATCAAAGCATTCACCTTCTCAACCTCTCTTTCCTCTTGTAATCTCTTATATATGGCATCCTGCTCTACCAACTACAATCTTAGAGCATTAAAATCATTTGGATCTACCAAAATATCATCGAATCTTGATGACACCTCTATATCAGTAGGGTCATGATATGGAAAATGGACCCTTCTTGGTCCCATGGGCTGCCTTCTGAACCTATCCTCATCAGGATCTACATTTGACCTGATACTCACTCTCCCTGCTTGCACATTCCGTCCTGCAGGTAATGGACCTTTATCTTGAAAATTTGCTTATGGGGTATCATAAAATTTATCCTCAGAGTGACCACTATCAGATTTTGAACCTTTATAATATGATCCTTCTTCACTTGAAGATACATGTGGTGCTCTATTTCTAGTATTATTCTGCTCCCTCATAGGAACACTTGTAGATTCTTCATTTCTCTTGATCCAGCTTTTCCTCTCTAATCTAGGTAACTGTTCCAAAGTGACCTCTAGATTTTTCTTGACAAAAGACCTGGCATTTCTTCTTTTATCCATGATTTAGATTCTTTAACACTGGTTCTAACCTTTGAGTCACCACCCACTAAAATGGGAAATCCTTTTAAGCTCAAGAAAACACTAAATATAGCAAGAGAAATACAAGAATATTATATTAGCTTCTTTCTTAGACTCTCCCCAGTAGAGTCACCATTTAATTGGTTCTTCCCTTTGATCTTCAACTTGTAGATTTATACTTTGATGGATAACTTTAATATTACTTTGACTCTATCACCCCTCCAAAGTCTACAAGAAAGAGGGCCAATTAACAAGGATCAACAATGAGATCCTCCTACACTATGAGCCTTAATGCTTAGGCGGGTGTACCCTTGATTCACTTCTTCAAAGGAATTCAAAATAATATACAACTATGTCCTTTACTAACTGATTGAAAAAATTTATCATTTATATGTGTGTGTGTGTGTGATTGATGATGATGAACTGCTTCCAAAGAATAGACCAGTGCCTTAACCAGGGTATAGAGTCACTCAACCAACATATATCAAATGCAAACCCTAACTCAAACCGACTTGAATTCAAGATAAGTGCTTTTCCTATTATCCTTCTCCTTCACATATTAGGACATCAAATTCTCACCTAGCTATGAACTCACTGAAACTACCTCAAAGACTTTAATCCTAACTTTATTAGGAACTCAAAGATAATCTCAAAATACTCTTTGTTTACCATATGCTAACCCACTTTGTGAAGCTAACATATATGAGCCCAAGAAAAAAATAAGAAGACATACAGAAACATGAGATTGGAATCCACTTATATTCTCATTAAAACCTGCAAAATCAATACATCATCAAGACAACAAAATGCTAAGGAAAGAGACCCAAAATCTAGGTTCTCCTTGTTCGGTATAATACCATCAACAACCAGGGACCAAAAAAAAAGCTTTTGGAACCCCCACTAAGACAAAAATACTACCTCTTATACCACTAGCTACCTTGGAATCCTAAAAATTAGGATGCAACAAGCTTCGAATAGCTAGGGTTAGGGTTTAACCCACCGAACCAACTGAGTCAATCAAAAATTTATTGTAGGGGATGAAAACCAAACAACCTGGTCAGAACAAATCCTAAAATGATCCTTACTCATGAAAATATCTAAGAAATGTACCAAGGACCATCAATATATCATGCCAATCAGTCAAATCACCTATCTGCAACATGCCTTGGGCAAGAAATCCCACTCCTCATGGCACAAAATCCTCTGCAAATAAATCAACATGCCTCTAGACCATAATGCAACAATCTAAAAATCATTTTCCACCAACTCTAGCTATTTAAGCATTCAATTTCCAGTCCTTCTGTCACTGAGAAACCATTTAAAATTCAAATTCCTAGTGTCAACAGTCATTTCATGGTGCCAACAGTCTATCGACAGTCTACATTTAAATCTGGATCAACTTTAAAACCTGACCTTCAAATCCCTTTATTTTGCAGGCTTCTGAAGTTTAACCTTAATAGGAATCCTAGTTAACTTTCAGTGAAGACACGACAGAGAATTTTTCTATTCGCGAGATGAAATATTAACTCATCATTTAACCTAGTGACTTAGAAAAAAAAGGAAATGAAACTCATCCCGGTCACATTTAACGAATTAGTGACTGAAGGGAATCACCCATTTGCAAAACACTTTATCCCACCACTAAAATTTTTGTGAATGCATGACTCACCTTCACTGAATCGCTAACTCTTTTAACTTATCACCATCTTATTGTGTGAATGAGTGAAGCCTTTTGAATTTTTTCAGACCGCCAAACATATTTATCAGGACAACCAGACCTTAGACCCCGCCTGGGCCTGCTTTGTGCCACTTGTCAACAATTCATTTTCTACCACTGCTCGGTCACCACTGACACAGGACCCACAATATACATGCCTCAGATCAGATGGCGGGTGCATAATCTTAAAAATATAACATGTCCCTTGTGCTCTTACGCCATCTATTAGATCATCCACACTATGACCCCACTAAAATATTTGGGCCCACTGACATGTCTACACTCCCTTTCTAGCTTAGCCAATCAAAACAAAACACCTTAGTGACACCTGGAAAAATGACCCCACAATCCTTAGCAAACCCTTTGACCTTTGACCATTTGACCATTCGGTGAATCAGTGACCAAAGACAATCGCATGTTCACTGATAAAATTAGAACTTCACCATTTCATTTGGAGATTCAGTGAATAGACACTCATGTATTCGCTAAAAGATTTGGAACTCCACCAGAATACTTTGTGAATGAGCAAAAACAAAGAAACTTTATCGGTCCTACCAAACCTTTTGTCTAAGCCGCCAGAATATAGGAAATAATTTATACCCCCTAGGCCTTCCTAAAAAATCCCTATCATCATCCACATCAACCAATGAGAAAATGCCAACCGTGCACACCATGGCACATAAAAACCAGCTGGTAATCAGACCCACCTTGACTTTTCTTTACTAGGCAAGATTAATGGTTGTCACTGTATCACTGGCTTAACCATCGAGCATCTCATCATGGTGGGATAACGATAGCCACAAGATCAAACTAAACTTTAACCTACTCCACAGACTGAAGACTTCAGGCCCACTAACAATATTCCCATCATTTTCCACATTGTCCAATCAAAGATGAACAAATCAGCAATACCCGGCATCCAAAATGACATGGAGGATAGGACCCACCCTGATGTCAGCAAAAGCATGATGGAAGATCAAATGACTGGTGTAAGATCATATGGCTCTGACATAGCCCATGAGAACTTACGCCAACCGTAGATCTTCTATGGATGTCAGGGCCCCACAAGGACAAGCCAAAAATATTGGTCCCACGTGACACTTCACTAATCCTTTTTCGAATCACAAGCTGCCACCTGTATTATTATCTGACAATCGGGGCCACTTGTATTATCATTTATGAAGAAGATCAAGCATCTCATGAATACACAACTAAAGGGAATATAAGCTGCATCATCGGGTCACTTAAAGTTAACCAAAAACTACCAAACTTTGTGATATTACGCAAACACTCAGTTGCAAAGTCACCAAATAGAAAGATGTGACCACCAGGAAACAAGCGAACAAGTGAAAAACATGAATTTGCTAGTTCGTTGAATGACTTAGATACATGGAAGGATATTAGACAATTTAGAGAAGACTGGGAAAATAAACCACGTGTAGAAAGGGGATTTAAGTGGTCTAAAAAAGTAACGCTCAAATAGAAAAAGGCTGGGGTAAACTAGGGTATTTTGAATGTAACGGCTAGATTTTTGAAATTTTGCCTAGGGTTTGAAGAAAAGACAAGGAAAAATCTACAGGGACTAAAGGAAAATAGGTAGGACCATGAAATTTTTTGTAGGGGCTAACAACCCCAATGATGATTCCTCAACAACCTGGGAGGATGCTGTTAGACTTAGAGATGCTTATCCTTATCTATTTGTAGGCTTTCAGGAGTAAGCCTAACTCTAGAGGGGAGGATGTAATACACTCTCATATGATTATACTTTTACACTTAGATTAGACATTTTTCATTATGATGGTTAGAACTACATGTTTACAATTATTCTTATTTGGATGATGATATGATTATCAGATATTTAGACATACTCATTTATGATTATTATTTAATGTTTATGAAATTGAAAATCATATATCTTATATATGCTTATGGTAAATAATAGATCTAATCCAAGGATTTGGAATCTAACCATTATTAGCTATGATGTCTCATGCTTCATATATATGTGACTGATGTGTTTTCATGATTCAAGATGAAGTCGTAGTTACTCACTTAGTTGAGGTCCACACGATGTATCGATCCTCGTCATCTGCTTGCAAATGTCTTATTGTATAGTTTTATATTTATGCACATATATCTATTCTCAGTGATGCAGGCTTGCATGTACTAGGTGTCGACTCCACTTGGTCTCATAGATCTGAGCGTGCCCTCAAAATCCTTGATCATTGTTGTTGTTATGGAGATAACACCAAGGTTCTATGAGAATGAACCGTACCTCTGACCTTTCTTCTCCTTCGGTTGGGGAATTTTTTATTCAATTCTTGTGTTGGATGGTGAATTATTGTGTTTTCTCAGCTTTTTAGATTCTATGGATCTTGTTTCTTGCCTCTTGCATTTATCGAGTATGAGATTTTGTGATTGGTAACTCTAATTTTAATTAATGGAATATTCTATCTTTTACTAGTAGTTACCTTATATGAACTATTGTATCTTGTAAGAGTTATATTTAGTGTATGAGTAAAATAATGTTTTATGATACTAATAATAATATGCTTTATAATATTAATAATAATATTTAGAAAGTTATATGTACACATAGGCATATGGGTGCACACGTATGCATATGGTTACATATATTTACATAATTGTTTGTGGTTAAGAAATTATTACAATATTAATAAAAATTTAAATAAGATTAATTTTATGGATTTCAAGTACATATATATATATATATATATATATATATATATATATATATATATATATATATATATATATATATATATATATATATATATATATATATATATATATATATATATATATATATATATATATATATATATATATATATATATATATATATATATATATATATATATATATATATATATATATATATATATATATATATATATATATATATATATATATATATAATGGTAAAAATCCTTTACTATAGCCTAGGTACTTTAGGTAATACTAAATATGCTTAGAGGTAGAAGTTACTATTGGCCTTCCTTAAATAAAGGAATTTTTTGTGAGATTATTATTAATTATCCCTCTCTGGGAATGGTTTTCATTAGGATAAATTTATGCCTAACTATTAAAAAAACCTTTAGTTTTGATGGTTACATCAGTTGGATTTTCTCGTACAACTACTTCCTTAATCTATTTATAGGAAGAGTCTCTGTGAGAATGGGAGTGGGATGGAAATAATCTCTCAGGGGAAGCTTTATTTTTTTGGATATGATATCATAATTTGGAAACCATAGTCATTCTAGAGGAGTTTGTGTCTACATTCAAAAGGAATCCAAAGGAGTTTGTGTGTAGGCTAATATATTCTAGACTTTCTTCTTCAACGGTTTCTTTGTAGGACTCCAGGTAGGATCTATCCTCGAAGATGATCCTCCTTATATGTTTGCCTTGTTTTGTATGACTTCATAACTACTTGCTATCTTATATGAATATGCAATTTGGAGGACATTTATATTATTGTTTTATGTCTACTATTTTACTTTTTGTTATGAATTGGTTTATCTTCTTCCATGTGTTGCATAGAGTATGGGATCTTCTTAGGATCCTTTTTATACTTCCTTGTGTGTTTAAAAGTTTTGTAGACACTCTCAGACTTTAGGAAGACTTATTTTCCTTTCTTGTTTGCATACTGGATTTTGCATCTTTTTCTTATTCTCAGATCTAGACTAGGGATGCCTTGCAGGAAGGATGGGTTTGAAGGATGTTTTGGAAGGAAAAAAGGGAGATCTCAACTAGGTCTTTCACTGATTCTTCATCCAATGCTTCCATCTTTCCCATTTCTTCTCAAAAAACCAATCTGCAAGTCACTTTTGCCAAAAACACAGTCCTTGAACAACTGCACAGTTCTGGGTACCAATTGCACAGTTCACGTTACCAACTGCACAACTTGAGTTACCAACTGCACAACTTGAGTTACCAATAATGCAACTTGAGTTAGCACCTGCACAACTTGAGTTACCAACTGCCCACCTTGAGTTACCAACTATGCAACTTGAGTTACTAATTGCACAACTTGAGTTACCAACTACACAACTTTATTTACCAACTGCACAACTTGAGTTACCAACTACGCAACTTGAGTTACCAACTACACAACTTGAGTTACCAATTGTGCAACTTGAGTTACCAACTACACAACTTGAGTTACCAACTGCCCAGCTCTCTGCCATGCCATAGTTTTGGACTTTTTTTATGTTTTAGGGTTCCTGGGTGACTTGGGGCTAACCCTAAGTGATGTTGGGTTATTTTGTATCACTTGGTTTTCCAGATGTATGTTGTGTAGTGCATTTTGATTCTTTTTTAATCTTTGTTGATGTGTTTATGAATTTGGATTAGGGTTTAGGATTGTCTGGTGGACAAGGATAACTATATGACCTCCTAAACCAATCTAATTCTTGGTTGCAGTACTTGAATGATTATATGACTTGTCTTTATTCATATCTTATATGTTTATGATGTTTTGGTAAGGGTAGAAAACTTAAGAACACTAGGTGAGTGGCTCTCAGTGTGGGGTTAGGGCCCTAATTTTCTAGTACCAGGGAAACCCACTGATGAGTTGTTTTAATCCATTGATAACTATAATTAAATTAATGAGGTGGAATCAAACACTTAATAGGATAAATGTAAGCCTCTCCCATCCCTTTAGTGTTATTAAAGACTAAGGATGGGAGTGGGAGAAGGTACCTATGCATAGGTATGACTAAATGACCTTATCCTTGCAAAAATCATTTGGTTTTGCATGTTCCTACTACTGCAAATTACAAACACTCAATCTCACCACACACAATTACTACTGCAATATTCTGTAATTATCCATTCTCACAAGGACATGTATATCCAGTGATTAATATAATTCATTATTTAACAAGGTATTAAATAGATCTAGATATTTATTCATTTAACATCATATAATTCATCTATAAATTAATTGTAATGTATGCATTTATATCTACATTGAATAGTAAATTTAAAACTTCATACAATCCTAGTTAATACCACACTCATGTGCAAATACATATGATACACAATACATTTTGTTTCCACACAGAAATATATATATAATAATTCTCTTTGATGTCCTCCCTTACACATACTATCAAAGGTTCATTACTAAACATGATAGAAACAACACTTATCATAAAAAAGGTCCAATATGACAATACAAAACATTAAATATAGCTGCCATAAAATTCCAAAAGGAAGCAAAATACCCATGTGGGGGAATCCCAAGTTCAACATTAAGTTGTAAAAATAGTGCATTAATTTCAACAATAAATCAAGTGTGAACAATGTCACAAATAGGTAAAAAAAAGAGAGTTAGGCGAGTAGTGTAGACATAAGAAAGTTCAAAATTTTAATGCTATCCCACACACAACAAGAACAATTAATCAATAAAAAAATAAATTATTAATCATAAAACACTTCAAATAACATGGTGACTAGTATCATTCAAATTCAAGGGAGTAACTTCTTCACAACACCCAATAATAAATTATCCTAGATGCATTAGAGAACATGTCCAAATACAATAGAAAAACACTAAGATAAGATGCATATATAATAAAAATGTCACTAAGTAATTTTTACAAAATGTTATATGTACTATGTAAGATATAGTAGTTCTCATGTGAATGTAATACACATTTCAATTGTAGACTTAGGTCCTTGACCTAATTGACCTACTATGATGAAAGTCACACCTAATCTTATAAATGCATAACTTATATTTTAAATTATAAATTATTCAAAATTGATGCACAATGTTGTTGGAATAATTGAGAGGGGGTTGAATTAGTTAAACACAGTCCCAAAACAAAATGTATAATTCAAAACAAATACTTCAATTCCTACTACTCGGTAAACATAACATACTTTTACTGTCTATGCTTTTACTGATTGTCAATTCTAAAATTATAGTAGTTACCGATCAAATCTAACATGTAATATGCAAAGTATGATAACAAAAAACTATCACAATCAACACATAACACAAGAGATTTAACGTGGAAACCCTGTGAAGGGAAAACCACTTGGGACCAGCAACCCAAAAATGTTCACTCTTTTGAAGTGAGGTCGGTGAAGACCCAACCCTGTTAAAGGTTACAAACACACTATCAAGTGTGACCTTGTTAGAGGATTTTAGACTAGAAGTTATCGTCCAACCAGCAGTCACTCTGGGGTTGACAGGATAACAATCTTCACTCTAATGAATGATACATCATAAGACTTTCTAAGTCCACTCGGCTAAGAGATTTGACTGTGTACAATGGTTAAATATGTAATAGTAAATGATCTTCCTTATTACAACTTCTATTGCAGATTACAGATCAATATTTTTCTCATACAAATCCTTCTAACCAATATATCACTTCAGATTCAATACTGTATTAACTTATTGTCCATCAGTAATTGCTCTTTGTAGCTTGGTAACTATTATGCAGCTCAATTCTTAATAACCAGTTTGATCAAAATGCATGAAAACTTCTTCATGTGATAATTTTACAGTTTCTTCTATTTCCAGCATCTTCATTATGAAATCTCTAGTCTCTTATATAGACATGTAAAATGTTTTCTTTTCCTCCATTGGATTTTGCCGCTTAATCATATTCATAGATTTTTCCGCTTTAGGCTTCCTTGGCTAATGTGTCAATAACATGTTTCAATCTACTCTGTCAGATCCTTTTGATTTATGTTAGCTGTCAATCTTCATAACAAACTTTATCTGTTACCTCAAAATCTTACACTTTCGAGCTCATCACTTTATTGGCTAAACTAATCATTTAATTCCTTTTTATTTCATTTGGTTAGAAAAGAAATGCATCAGTGAACACTCGCTCAGTTAATACTATGCTCGGTATACACTACACTCCGTTGGTGTATACTAAAATGCTTTTATTTACCAACAACACTGCTTTGTGTCTTTCAACTCTATTCTCCATTATAGATGAATGCAACATAATGAAGTCAATTCCATCAAGTCATAGACTCATCAACAAGTTACTCAATGAGTTCTTTATCCTCATCTGACATATACATCTTCCTCATGTAGATTTCTCTATTCTTTATCTCTTTCTCCTTTCTTCAGATGTGTCAGTATAGTAACTTAAAAGATAAGTACTGTCAAACTAGTTAACATCAATGACAACATAAAACTGATTAAATCATATTGCATTATCTAATCATCAACTCTCTAGTAATCTTGAATTACATATTCTTCATTCTGGTTCCAAATCAGTTGTAGTTCATCAATCTCTCCCTTTGGCATTGATGACAACTCAAGTAATATGAAATGTACCATACACATACCAAACATGTATTCTACAACTTTGTAAACAAATGTTGTAAGTCAAATAGATGTATTCTACAACTTTGTAAACAAATGTTGTAAAAACTATAATGCTTGTCATTAGATGTAATCTTTTTAGTTCTCCTGTTTCTATTTCTATTCTTTTAGTAACTGATCTTCAGTGCTTCTATTCTTTTTAGATTGTCTCTCCCTCAAATAATTCTCATTGGTACAGTAACTCTCCCTTTATTTATCTCTCCTTTTCATATTATTTATCTCTCCCTTTGACAATAATGCCAAAGAAAAAAATAAATAAGTAGCTCTTTCGGTAGCCAAGTAACTCTCTGTTGTCCATCATCTTCTCTATATCTCTGAATACTGATATCTCAATCTGTCTCAATTTTTCAAACTTAATCACAACCTTGAACATGATTCAAAGTGTGAACTATGTTGCATCAACATGAATGATCTTCTGACAAAAATAGACTGACGCAACAACTAGATCACCTTAGTGACCGATAGACAGGGGATGGACCCCAGGTCTAGTCCTCAAGTATTCAAATGTGTCATTCGATAGAGGCTTTGTAAAGATATCTACAAGTTGTTCCTTAGATGTAACAAATTCTAACTTCACTTTCTTCTCCTACACTTGTTCTCTTAAGTAATGATACTTAATAGATATATGCTTTGTTTTTTAGTGCATCACAGGATTCTTCAAAATTTTAATAGCACTAGTGTTGTCATAATATATAATCACCAGGTTAGTGATTACCTCATTCATTCCTTCCAACACTTGCTTGATGTATGCAATATTTGAGCAATTTTTAGTAGTAGCACATACTCTGCTTCAACTGTTGATTGAGAAATGAAAGCTTTCTTTTTACTTGTCCAGGTTATAAGTCTTTCACCAAATAAAAATGCTCCTCCAGTGGTGCTTTTTCTGTCATCCACATTTCTAGCCCAATCAGCGTCAATGTATACCTTCAACTCAAACTTTCTTTCCTTAGGATACCAAATGCCATAATCTTCTATATTTTTCAGGTATCTTAAGACTCTTTTAGTAGCTATCATGTATGATTCTCTAGGGTTAGCAGAAAACCTAGCAACAATCCCCACAACATGTGCTATATCTGGTCTACTATGAACTACATACATTAGTTTACCAATCATGGATCGGTAAAGTGTCTAATTTACCTCAGTAGTTTCATCCTCCTTTGTTAGTTTGCATCTAGTAGCCATTAGTGTTCCCAAAGGTTTAGCATCTTCCATGCCAAATGTCTTCAATACTTCCTTTATGTATTTAGATTGTGTGATGAATATCCCATCACTCTGCTAAATCACTTGTAGTCCTAGAAAGAATTTAATCTCTCTGAACATAGACATTTCAAATTCTTTTTGCATATCATCAGCAAAGGCTTTGCATACATGATCTTTTTCTCCAAAAATAATATCATCCACAAATATTTCAGCAATAAGAATAGTGTCATCAGTATTACCTTTCATATACAGATTGTTATTTTCACTTGTTCTGACAAATCCAATACTTAACAAGTAAGTATGTAGTGTATCATACCATGCTCTCAGTGCTGTCTTTAAACCATATAAATCTTTGTGTAATCTACATACCATGTCTCTATTGTCTGGATCAACAAATCCTTCAGGTTGTTCTATGTAGACTTCTTCTTCAGGTATACCATTCAAAAATGTTGACTTTACATCCATTTGATAAACTTTGAATTTCTTGTGTGTAGCATATGCAAGTAGCATTATGACTCCTTCTAATCTAGCAATAGGTGTAAATATTTCACCATAGTCAATGCCTTCTTCCTATGCATATCCCTTGCATACTAATCTAGCTTTATTTCTGGTGACTTTTCCATTTTCATTCAGCATATTTCTGAATATCCATTTAGTACTGATAATAGTTTTGTCTTTTGGCCAAGGTACTAAACTCCAAGTTTTGTTCTTCTCTATCTACTCTATTTCCTCAGTCATTGCATTAACCCATTCATCATTCTCTAATGTAACTTTCACATATTTTTGTTTAAATTCACAAACTAAGCATGTACCTTATCTTGCTTTGCTCCTAGTTTGCATTCTAGTTTGTTTGTCTCCAATAATTTGTGTCTCAAGATGATGTCTTCTGAAAAATCTAGCCAGTATTATGTCTCTTCTTTCTTGTTCATCCTATTCAGGTTCATTAGCTTGCTCGGAAGCTCCATTTTGTTCATCAGTTTCCTCTTCCTATTGTTCAGTATTGTTTGCCTATGGACTAGTTATCACAGGTTGTGGTTTTGGTTGATAATTAGGAAGTTCAATGTAAGTGAATCGACTGTAGTCTTCTAGTTCCTTTCTACTATCCTCTGTGTTCTTGCCATCAAACTCATCAACACGAACATTAGTACTTTCAATAATCTTATTTGCGACCTTATTCAGACATTTGTATGATTTACTTGTAGAGGAATATCCTAGAAATATCCCCTCATCTCCTTTTGAATCAAATTTACCATTTCTTTCATCTTTCAAAATAAAGCATTTTCTTCCAAAAATTCTGAAATAACTTACAGTAGGTTTGTGTCCAAACCATAGCTCATAAGGTGTTCGATTGGTGTCCTTTTTTAGTTGTACTCAGTTAAGAACATATATAGCTGTACTAACAACTTATCTCCAATATGTCTGAGCAACATTCTTCTATATCATCAATGTTCTAGCACAATCAACTATTGATCTATTCCTTCTTTCAACAATTCCATTTTGGTGAGGTGTCCTCAGTGCAGAGACCTGTCTTTAAATTCCATGCTCATTAAAAAAGTTAGTAAATTCATCAAAGATAAATTCACCTCCTCTATCAGATCTTAAGAAGTTAATTTCTTTTCCAATTTATTTTTCTACCTTAGCTTTATACCATTTAAACATTTTGAAAGCTTCAGATTTCTCCTTCAAAAATATGACAGTCATCAATCTAGTATAGTCATCAACAAAAAGAATAAAGTATCTATCACTAGAACAACTCTGAGTTCTCATAGGACCACATAGGTCGATATGAACCAACTCAAGTATCTTCTTTATTGGGTAATCTTTTCTCTTAAAGCTAGACTTAGTCATCTTACCTTTCTGACATACATGGCACATAGCATGATCTGGTTTTGACAAGTTAGGCAATCCTCTAACTCTTCTCTTTTTACTAATCTTGATCATGTTATCAAAATTCAGATGACATAATCTTTTGTATCTCCATCCTTCATTAACAAACAAGAAGACTGATCAATATCAAGATAAAATAGGTTACCTCTAGATTGTGTACCAGTTCTAACAAGTCTTCCTCCATCATCATAGATTTTCACCTTTTTTCTCTCAAAAGAAAGTCGTTGGCCTGAATTGTTCAGTTGTGCCACACTTAACAAGTTATAGTTCAGTCCATCTACCCAGTATGCATTTTCACATTTAATTCTATCATTAATCATCAGTGAACCTTTACCTCTTACCATACAAGGTGCATCATTGCCCATTCTCATAGATCCTCCATTGTATTCAACAAGATGATCAAATTTTTCTACATCACCGGTCATATGATGTGTACAGCCACTGTCTATGATCCATGTATCATTTCTGTCTACTCTAGAGATCAGTGTTGTCTCTTCATGTATTTCTTCTTCCTCTGAATCATCTTTCATAGCAACAAATACTACTTCTATATCATCATCAGTGTCAAATTTAGATTCAATATCTTTGGCAATGTAACATACCTTCTTTCCTTTTTCATAATTGTCTTGGTTATCTCTTTTGTTGTATCGGTAGCCTCTGTTGACTCTTCTCCCATAGCTTCCCTCCAATCGATCTTTGGTTCTATCATCATCTTTCTTCTCTGGACATCTATCAGCAATATGACCAACTTATTTACAATTAAAACATGCCAAAGGTAACTTACCTCTATAACTTCCTTTTCCTTTGGGTAATCTTCTAGCCATAAGAGCTTCAAGCTCATCAAGTTCATCATCGGTATTGCTATCACTATCATCATTCTTATTTTTATTGCTAGACTTACTAATCTTTAAAGAAGACATGAAAGCTTATTCAACAGAAGGAACAATACTATTGTCAAAGTTATTTAACTCAAAGGTAGTAAGCTTACCGATCAGTGTGTCAAGGGTAAGATTGGAGACGGCCCTTGTTTCATGAATTACAAAGATCCTAATCGCATAAATTGGCAACAAAGTTCTAAGAATCTTGCTTATAATTGTTTCATCATCAATGACTCTATCAGATGCTCTAATAGCATGTACTACTTCTTTCAGTCTATTTGAATATTGTACTATATTCTCACCTTCCTTCATTATCATATCATCAAAATGACCACTTAGACTTTCTACTCTGGCTCTCTTAACATTCAAATCTCCACTATATATCAAATTTAGCTTATCCCACATGGCTTTAGTAGTTGCACATCCCTTAATGTCTTCAAATTCAGCGTTGGTATAGCCAGCAGCAAGTTCCATCATAGTGATATTGTGTTCATGCTTGTCTCTTAGTTGATCAAGGGTTAAGGGACCAGTGGGTGGTGCAATGTAGCCATTCTTCATCAGATCTACAGCTGAGTTCCCAATTCTAGATACATGCAACAACATTCAACTTTTCCATACTGTGAAGTTCTCTTTGTTTAGTCTAGGCACTTCCCTCTTATACATCTTGAGACCTTTGTGCTAAAGTCCTTAAAAATTTGTTCTAAGCAACCGAAGCTTTGATACCAATTGTTAGAATAACTGAGAGCTTGGGGTTGAATTAGTTAAACACTATCCCAAAACAAAATGTATAATTCAAAACAAATACTTCAATTCCTGCTACTCAGTAAACACAACATACTTTTCATGTATGTGCTTTTACTGATTGTCAATTCTAAAATTATAGTAGTTACCAATCAAATATAACATGTAATATGCAAAGTATGATAACAAAAAACTATCACAATCAACACATAACACAAGAGATTTAACGTGGAAACCCTGTGAAGGGAAAAACCACCTGGGACCGGCAGTCCAAAAATGTTCACTCTTCTGAAGTGAGGTCAGTGAAGACCCAACCCTGTTAAAGGTTACAAACACATTGTCAGGTGTGACCTTGTTAGAATATTTTAGACTAGAAGTTATCGTCCAACTAGCAGTCACTCTGGGGTTGACAGGATAACAATCTTCACTCTAATGAATGATACATCATAAGACTTTCTAAGTCCACTTGGTTACGAGATTTGACTATGTACAATGGTTAAATATGTAATAGTAAATGATCTACCTCATTAAAACTTCTATTGCAAATTACAGATCAATATTTTGCTCATACAAATCCTTCTGACCAATATATCACTTCCAATTCAATATTGTATTAACTTACTATCCATCTGTAATTTCTCTCTGTAGCTCGGTAACTTTTTTGTAGCTCAGTTCTTAATAACCAGTTTGATCAGAATGCATGACAACTTCTTCACGCAATAATTTTGAAGTTTCTTCTACTTCCGGCATCTTTATTATGAAATCTCCAATCTCTTATATAGACATGTAAAATGTTTTCTTTTCCTCCATTGGATTTTTTTGCTTAATCATATTCATAGATTTTGTCTCTTTAGGCTTCCTCGGTTGATGTGTCAATAACATGTTTCAATCTACTCTGTCAGATCCATTTGATTTATGTTAGCTGTCGATCTTCATAACAAACTTTATCTATTACCTTGGAATCATACACTTTCCAGCTCATCACTTTATTGGCTAAACTGATCATTTAATTCCTTTTTGTTTCAGTCGGTTAACAAAGAAATGTGTCGGTGAACACTCGCTCGGTTAATACTATGCTCGGTATACACTACACTCCATCAGTGTATACTGAAATGCTTTTGTTTACCGACAACACTACTTTGTGTCTTTCATCTCTATTCTCCAGTATAGATGAATGCAACATAATGAAGTCAATTCCATCAAGTCATAGACTCGTCAAAAAGTTACTCAATGTGTTCTTTATCCTCATCTGACATATACATCTTCCTCATGTAGATTTCTCTATTCTTCATCTCTTTCTCCTTTCTCCATATGTGTCAGTATAGTAACTTAAAAGATAAGTACTATCAAACTAGTTGACATCAATGACAACATAAAACTAATTAAATCATCTTCCATTATCTAATCATAAACTCTCCAGTAATCTTGAATTACATATTCTTGATTCTGGTTCCAAATCAGTTGTAGTTCATCAAATGCATTTCAATTTAAATGAAAATATCATTCAAATTATTTCCTAGTTTCATAATTAACCCTATTCTTTCACATCTAATTACAACACTCACACAATACAATGTGCATCACTCAAATAAGATCCAATCAATAGCATGCAAGTCTATTCATCAGATAAATGATACTACCATACTAGTAGGTACATAAGAAATAAGGTCAATCACGAATCATAGACTAGCTAGACTAATAAGAATTGTGAAACAAGGATTCCCTCAAACTAGGAAACTCAAAATGATAGAGGGTCACATAATCTTTCAACAAAAATATTCATCAACTAGTGTGCTATGTCAAATGAGGCAATCCAATCACAAAGCATCCACATAAAAAAAAGCACAAAAGGGCTACAATAAGTAAGCAAACTACTCACTTACAATAAAACACTCACATAGATGATTACCAGCCTCATAAGAAATAATGTAACTAGAGATCCCGGTGATTTAGAATGGGTCCTAGAAAAGAATCAAGCCTCAACAAGTATTTGACCTATGACAATCAATAGACAAAGCAATATCCCAAAACAAGATAATAGGTAAAATATACATAAATGTTTAGTTGCAATCCAAGGGTTCTAAAAAGATAACCAAATTATGTGTCTATGATATGTTTTTTCAAGTTTACTACAAGACACCTAATGGGCATACAAATTCTCAGAGTATATCATGTAGAAACTTGGTCTTTGATACCAAATGTAATAACCCAACATGAAACCCATAAGAAATTAACCTAACTTTACACTATGTTGATGCTTTTTTTTTAAACATACATTAACAATACAAATGTGGGAGAAATTAAAAATATAAGTGATGATAACATTATTAACATATGATAAGACATTATATAAATGTACATAAACTTAGTTAACAATCCTAAAGGTTCCAAGATATAGTTGCGTATAAGTTAAATAGTCTACTTAGTACAACAATAACATAATCACATGATATATCTTACATTTGTTTTTAAAAAAAATTAAAATATGAACTAATTCTTTACTTAGTCATACTGAAAAGAATATGAATGATAAAATAAAATAACATACATAGTACAACTGAATAATAAGATGTATTTATTACATCAATGTAGTCAAAGATACATACAATAAGACATAACTGATACATCATCGTATACATAAATAATACATCTTCCACAACACATGTCATAGGATAACTGATGTAGGAGCATATTGGGTTCTTGTCAATCATGCATCAACCAAAAAACCAAAAAAAAATTATTTCTTGCAAGTTCAATCTTCATGTTTCATTTAGCATTTGATCAATTCAAATCCTTTGCATCTATAAGCTTACTAGTGTATCCATGGACCCTTCCTTAACCTTATCCTAGGTTTTCATCCTATTTGGTTTCTTCACATATGATATCTTTCAGATTCTTCATGGGCCTTAACTATTCTTCATGTTTCATGGTCAGTTTTCATTTCCCAATATCGTTAAGAATTTTTATGATCGGCAAAGCTTAATGGAAAATTTATCATTGATAACACATCTAAGGTCAACCTACTTGGTGGATCTCATTTCATGCTGTGTAAATTGAATGAAGATCCTTATGACTTGGGTCCTATCCTATATTTTTAATATGTTTCCTTCTCATTGGGAAAGTAATCTTTCTTAGGTCAACTTGTGACTTAAGAAGGCTTTGTACACTCTTTTAATTGATCTCTTTAGGTATCACAAAAGATATACAAAAAAGAAACATATGTAGATTTTTTCAATGGGGTTTAAGAGTAGATAATATAAAATAATAACCTAAAACTGTTCGCAAGATATCCCTGTAACCCTAGAGAATATGATTATGTGTTGTAGATCTTTTGTATTTGATTCTCTAATAATAATAATCTTGATCTTTCATTATCTCACCTTTTTCTATGTTACTTCCATTGTGTGACTATACCTACAAGGATTGGACTAAAATCTTTGAGTTCCCTATGTCCTTGATTGCATCAAGTGGTTTCAGAGAAAGTTTCCAATTTTATAGAGGTAGATAATGGTTCCAAATATTCTGAAGTCGTAGGTTGATTTTTTGTGGGATGGCATAGAGAGTAGCTAGCCCATAATTGTATAGGATTCATAGAAGATGGCTCATAAAAGAAATGCTAGAGGTAGAAGGAGAGATGTAGATCTAGTTGTGTTGGATATATTGTGAGAAATTATAGTTAGATTACAAGTTGGGGAGATATCCAAAAGGAGAGGTTAACACATTGAATATGTTAGTGACAAGGAGGAAGAAATAAAAGTAGAAGTAGTTGAAGAGGGTGAAGAGGAACTAGAGATTGAACAAGGAGATGAAAGATTTATAAAATCCCTAACTAGAGTTAATGCAAGAAAGCATTTCAATCCTCTTGATTACCATAGAAATTTGGATTCACATGAACTAGTTGATTAGATCATAGAGACGGATAAGTACCATGATTATTAAGGGACAAATGAAGACAAGAAGGTGAAGTATGCTTGCACAAAATTGAGAGGATGTCCATCCTTATGGTTTGAAAATTTCTACACTAATAGATAAAGAAGGGGTAATGATAAGTTCAAGTCATGGGATAGGATGGTCAACAAGTTGAAAGATAATTTTTTACCTATTGATTACCGAGTGGGTTTATTTATGAAGTTACAAAATCTAAAGAGAAATGATCTTAGTTTGATAGAATATACTGAAGAATTCTATAGATTGGACATCATATCTAGATATACTAATGATTTTGTTGAATTGTAAGGTACCTTCATGTTTTACGGACATCTATTCAAGATGAGATTAGTTTTGGTAAATTGTAAACTATAGAAGAAGCCTACCATTATGTCCTAAAAGCTAAGGAAAATTTGAACAAAAGGAATTTACAAATAAAAAGAGGAAGAGGTGGAAGATTTTAGAGAGGAAGAACCTTGGGTGGAGGAAGAACTTATTCAAATCAAAATAAGGGTAAGGTAGAGTTTAAAGAGGAGAATTTATATTGAAGACATGATAGAAATTTATGGAGAGAAGTTAGATCACATAACTATAGGAAGGATGTCAAAAGAGTGTCTAGAGGAACTTGTCTCAAATGTGCTGGAGAAGGACACCAAGCCTTTGAATGTACTTAAGGAAGTTCAGGAAAAAAGACTGAGAGTAGTAGTAGAAATAATTTTGTGGTAGAATAATCTAAAGAACCTTTTAACCAGCCTAAAAATGGAGAAGCCCTAATTATAAGGAGAGTCCCATGTCATGAAGAACCAGACCAAGAGTCATTGTTGTGGAGAATTGTATTCAAGACAAGATGAAAATTTGAAGGAAAATTATGAAAATTAGTAATTAACAGTGGTAGCTCAGATAACCTAGCTTCTGAGGAATTGGTAAGAAAGTTGTAGTCGAAAAGATTAAAGTATTTGAAACCCTATTTGACTACCTCGATAAAGGATGTCCATAAGGTACTGGTGAGTGAGGAATGCCTTTAGAAACCAAAAATAGGTCGATCTTATCATGGTGAATTTCTTTGTAATGTTACGACTATGGATGTGTGTCATATATTGTTGGGAAGGTGTTGGCAGTATGATAAAAAAGATTTGCATGATGGGATAAATAATAGGT
Organism: Chamaecyparis obtusa; assembly: GCA_027943335.1. Lineage (NCBI taxonomy): Eukaryota > Viridiplantae > Streptophyta > Pinopsida > Cupressales > Cupressaceae > Chamaecyparis > Chamaecyparis obtusa. The sequence goes on from BSBK01007531.1 coordinate 120,339, forward strand.
ATACCATTGTTGAAAATTCCACAACCTACATGTTATTTTCTTTAGTTGAAACTCCTAAGAATGATAATTGTACCAAAGGTAGAGTTTTTTTGGTTGAAGGTAGGAAATTCTTGGATAGATTGAAAAATGATAAAGTGTATTATGTTTGGATTCCTAAGAGGCTTGATATAGAGTCAGTAGGAGAACAACCTGAAGAAATAAGAGAATTGTTGAGTGAATATAAGGACATAATCTTAGATAATATCCAAGATGGATTACCACATATGAGGATTATTATTTATTTCATGGATCTAATTCCTAAAGCATGTTTACCTAATAAAGAAACACACAAAATAAAACCAGAAGAGAATGAAGAATTAAATAGACAAGTGTATGATTTGTTGTAGAAAGGTTAGATTAGAGAAATTTTGACACCTTGTGTAGTACCTATTGGTAGTGGGCTAGCATCCCTCGTGGGTTTTGCGACATGGCTTAATTGCCTCTTGTGTCATATATAAGTCTAGTGGTTGTATCCGGAACTAATAGGTTGATCTTTTGGTGCAACAGTAACCAATACTTGTAACAAGTGGTATTAGATCTTGGTCACAGGTTTGAATCCACATAGGCCATGGTGAGTGACGCTAGGGGGGGATTGTTGGTAGTGGGCCAGCATCTCTCATAGGGTTCACATCATGGCTTAATCACCTTCTGTGTCTTCTATAAATCTAGTGGTTGTATCAGGCATTAGCAGGTTCATATTTTGGTGCAACGACAACCACTACTTGTAATAGTACCTATAGTATTAGCACAAAATAAAAATGGAGAGTGGAGGATGTGAAATGATTATAGAACCATTAACATGATTGCAATAAAATATTGATTCCCTTTTCTTAGAATGGATGATATAATGGATTGTTTAAGTGGAGTCAAATATTTTACCAAGATAGATTTGAAGAGTGGATATCATTAGATCATAATCAGAGAGGAAGATAAATGCAAAACTAAATTCAAAAAATATAAAGGATTATATGAATGGTTGGTAATTCTCTTTGGATTGAAAATTTTTTTGAGTGCTTTCATGAGGTTGATGAATGATATATTAAAGAAATTCTTGGGTAAGTTTGTACTTGTTTATCTTGATGACATTTTAATTTTTAGTAAGAGAATTAAATAAGATCACTTTTTGCATCTAAGATAGGTATTGCAAAGATTAAGGGAGGAGAAGTTGTTGATAAACATCAAGAAGTATTCTTTTATGAGGAAATAAATAGTGTATTTGGGATTTTTGACATCTATAGAAGGATTGAACATGGATCCTGATAATCTTAACGAAATATTAGAATTGACTACACCTATGAATGTTGGAGAAGTAAGATTATTTTATCGATATGAAATTTTTTACCAAAATTTCCTCAGAAAATTTAGTTCAATTTTCAATCCTATGACAGAGATATTGAGGAGGTATAGAAAATAATTAAAGTGGACATATGCAGAAAAAAATATTTTTGAATAGATGAATAAAACTTAGTCTAAACTTTATCACATTGAAAACTTTTCTATTTTTTTTGTATTAGGAAGAGTATAGAATGTGACACATGTTTTGGATTTCAAAATTGTTATACAGCTTGAAAGTTATAGTTATTTTTCAATAAGTCTATCAATCGGGACTAGAAAGATAACAAGTAGGTGTATGTCTAACCACATTAAACAAAATCAAATGATAATATTTTTCTATAAGATTATTGATTAAAGTAGTAGACTCATGTCTAGATGTGATGTATATTTTTTTATATTTTTTTTGTAAAAAAAATTTATTATTATTTTTCTGCTACAAATTTTCTTGAATTTAAAAACTCTCGTGTCTAACCACCTTAACTTAGTCTAAACTTCATCAAATTAAAATAATTGTTTATTATTATTGTTGAACCTACAACTGATTTACAACTGATTGGAGAGATTGTTGAAACAGTGATTGAAGATCACATGAAAAATGGTTGTATAGATATACAATATGTTAAATCAGTATTATGTTGTCATTGATGTCAACTAGTTTCATATTAGTTTGACAAGTACTTATCTTGTAAGTTATCATACCGAGACATCTGAAGATTGGTTGAAGATGGTCACAGTAGATGAGGTTAAGGAATGCATTGGATAACTTATTGATGAGTCTTTGATCTCATTATATTGACTTTAGTATGTTGTATTCATCTATTATGGAGAAAGGAACTAAAAGACACAAAGCAGTGTTGGTCGGTAAAATAGAACAGTTTAATGTTTACTGAGATTCTCAGTGTAAATGCCAATGACAGTATACACCAACACAGTGTGTTGTATACCAAGCACAAGTTTAACCAATGAAGGTTTTACCGACGCATTTCTTTGTTAACCGAGGAAAATAGAATTGAACTAAATGATTAGTTTAGCCGAAAAAATTGATGGGCTGGATTCGCACGATTTCAAGGTGAAAAGTCAAAGTTGGTTACAAGGATCTACGGCTAACAAAATTCAAGGAAGATCTGATAGAGGTAATTTAAATGTGTTATTGACACATCAACCAAGGAATTTTTAAAGCGGCAAAATCAATGGATATGATTAAGCGGCAAAATCTGATGGATGAAAATAAAACGGCTTACATGTTTATTTAAGGGGAAAGAAAATACATTGTATTTATTAGAGAATATGAAGAAGAAGGAGATACTATAGGAGTGGAGCATGAACTAGCATTCATGCATTTCTGATCATACAGGTTACTGAACTGAGCTACAGAATAAGAGTCAAGCTACACAAAGGAATAACCAAGCTGCATAGAGCATATTACCGAGTGATTGTAAGTGAAATTGATGTTAAGATCTGAAGTGATATATTGGTCAGAAATATTTGTAAGAGCAAAAAACTGATCTGTAATTTGCAATTTTTTGTATTAAGGAAAATCAAGCTATTGTTACTTTCTAATAATCGTAAATAGTGAAAATCTCTTAACAGAGTGGACTTTTAAGTCTTATTTATGTTTCATTCTAACAAGTGAAACATTGTTATCATGTAAACCTACACAGTGAGTGATATGGTGGTTGAAAGATGACTTCTAGTGTAAAATCCTCTAACAAGGTCACACCTGACAGTGTGTATTATAACCTTTAACAGGGTTGGGTCCTCATAGGCCTCACTTCAGAAGAGTGAAATTTTTGGGTTGCCGGTTCCCAGGTGGTTTTTCCCTTAATAGGGTTTCCATGTTAAATCATTGTGTTATGTGTTGATTGTGATATCTATTTTCTATCATACTTTACATTTTAACTATTTGGTTTAATCGGTAATTACTAAGAGTCTTAACTGAAGATCAGTAAAAACACTGACAGTGAATCATATATTTGTTTACCGACTGACAAAAATTTGAGAAATAGTATTTTGGATTATTCATTTTGTTTTGGGACTTGGATAACTGATTCACCCCCCTCTCAATTATTCTAACAATTGGTATCAGAGTTGTTTGGTTGCTTGGAATAGAGTTTTAAGGACTTGAGCATAAAGATCTCAAAATGAGTAAGAGGGAAGTGCCTAGACTAAACAAAGATAACTTCTCAGTATGGCAACAGAGAATGAAACTACATATAGCTGGAATTGGTGGAGATGCACTCCATTTTATGACAATTGGCTACAGTGAACCAAATGGTCCTTTAACTGTGGAACAACTAAAAGACAAGCATGATCGCAATGTAGCAATGATGGAACTTGCTGCTGCCTGTACCAACATTGAATTTGAAGAAATCAAAGGGTTGACTACTACTAAGGCAAAGTGGGATAGATTAGAGCAAGTATACAGTCGTAACACATTTGTCAAAAGGGCTAGAGCAGAAAGCTTAAGAGGTAAATTTGATGAAATGAGAATGAAAGGAGAAAATATTGTTGAATATTCAAACAGAATTAAAGAGGTTGTTTATGCTATATGAGCTTCTGATGGAGTAATTGAAGAAGAGACAATAATCAGCAAAATCCTCAAAACCTTGCTACCTGTCTATGCAATCAGAGTATCGGCAATTCATGAGAACCAAGACACATCCAATCTTACACTTGATACCCTGATCGGTAAGCTTACTACCTTTGAGTTGAACAATTTTGATAACAATGTTGTACCTTCTATTGAGTCTTCTTTCATGTCTTCTTTGAAGATTGGGAAATCTAGCAAGAAAAATAGAAATAATAATGACAGTGATACTAGTGATGACCTTGGTGAGCTTGAAGCATTAATGGCTAGAAGATTACTGAAAGGTAAAGGGAGATATAGAGGTAAGTTACCCTTGGCATGCTTTAATTGTAAAGAAGTAGGTCATATTATTTCTAGATGTCCTCAGAAAAGAAATGATGATGATGACAAACTGAGAATAGATCTGAAGGAAGTTATGGAAGAAGAGTTCACAAAAATTATCGACACAATAATAGAAATGACCGAAAGGAAAAAGGTAAAAAGGCCTATTATATAGCTGAAGATACTAACTTTGAGTCTGATTCTGATGATGAAGAGGTAGTGTTTGTTGCAATGAAGGAAGATTTAGAAGAAGATGAAAGACAAGAAAAATCAGCTTTGATCTCAAGGATAAGCAAGAATGAAACATGGATCATTGACAGTGGCTGCACACATCACATGATAGGTGATGTAAATAAATTTGATGAATTAGTTGAATATAATGGTGGATCTGTAAGAATGGGAAATGATGCCCCATGCACTATGAAAGGTAAAGGTACCCTTGTAATTAATGATGGAATAAAATGTGAGAATGCTTACTGGGTATATGGACTGAACTACAATCTATTAAGTGTGGCACAGCTAATCAATTCTGGCCACAGACTAGTGTTTGAAAATAAAAAGGTGAAAATCTATGAAAGTGATGGAAGACTTGTTGGGACTGGTACTCAAACCAAAGGTAATCTTTTTCATCTTGATATTGATGAGTCTTCTTGCCTACTTATGAAAGATGAAGATGCTTGGCTATGGAAGAAGAGATTATGTCATGTAAACTTTGATAATATGATCAAAATAAGTAAAAAGAAAAGAGTCAGAGGTTTGCCTAACTTATCTAAGCCTGATCATACTTTATGCCATGAATGTCAGAAAGGGAAAATGACCAAATCTAGGTTTAAAAGTAAAGACTTCTCAACAAAGAAGATTCTTGATTTGGTTCATACCGACTTATGTGGACCTATGAGAAATCAAAGTTATTATGGTGATAGATACTTTATTCTCTTTGTTGATGATTACACTAGATTGATGACTGTGATGTTTCTGAAAGAAAAGTCAGAAGCCTTCAAAAATTTTAAGTGGAATAAGGCTAAAGTAGAAAAAGAAATTGGAAAGGAAATCAAATGTCTTAGATCAGATAGAGGTGGTGCATTTATATCTGATGAATTTACTAATTTCTGTAATGAGCATGGAATTCAAAGACAAGTTTCAGTACCAAGAACACTACAACAAAATGGCATTGCTGAGAGAAGAAATAGATCAATAATTGATTGTGCTAGAACACTAATGATACAAAAGGATGTTGCTCATAAATTCTAGAGAGATGTTGTAAGCACAATAGTCTATGTGCTTAATCAAGTACAATTGAAGAAAGATACCAACCGAACACCATATGAACTTTGGTTTGGACACAAGCCCAATGTAAGTTACTTTAGAATCTTTGGTAGTAAATTTTTTATCCTAAAAGATGATAGGAATGGTAAGTTTGACTCCAAAGGTGATGAAGGAATATTTTTTTGGATATTCTACCCAAAGCAAAGCTTACAAATGTCTGAACAAGGTGACTAATAAGATTGTTGAAAGTGTGAATGTTCGAGTTGATAAATTTGATGATAAGGTTACAGATGAAGAAAAACCTAAAGAACCTAAAGATTACAGATAGTTCACTTACTATGAGTTTCCTGAGTTTCAACTGAGGATATCACAGACTGCTACAATTGGTGAACAAACAAGTAATGCACCACAACTGACAAAACATAATGATGATCAAGGAACACCTACCAAGAAAGCTAATGAACCAAAACAAAATGCACAATAGAATACATAGCAAGATGCACAAGATAGAAGATCTAGGATACTTGCAAGATTTTTTAGAAGACATCATCCTAAAAATTAGATCATTGGAGATAAGACTGTTGGAATGCAAACAAGAAGAAAAACAAGACGAGGTACTTGCTTAGTTTGTGATTTGAACCTAAGAATGTACAAGTTTCTTTGATAATGAATAATGGGTCAAAGAAATGACTGATGAAATTGAGTAGATTGAGAAAAACAAGACATGGACTTTAGTACCCAGACCTAAAGATAAAAATGTTATTGGTACTAAATGGATTTTCAGAAATAAAATGAATGAAAATGGAGAAGTGACAAGAAACAAAGCTAGACTTGTATGTAAAGGTTATGCGCAGGAAGAAGGGATAGATTATGGTGAGACATTTGCACCTATTGCAAGACTTGAAGGTGTTAGAATGTTACTGGCATATGTTGCACATAAGAAATTTAAGGTATAACAAATGGATGTCAAGTCATCTTTTCTGAATGGAATACTGGAAGAGGAAGTCTACATTGAACAACCTAAAGGATTTGAAGATCCAGACAACCGAGATATGGTTTGTAGACTGCACAAAGCATTGTATGGACTGAAACAAGCACCGAGAGCATGGTATGAAAGGTTGCACACCTATCTGTTAAGTATTGAATTTACTAGAACAAGTGATAATAGTAACTTGTATATGAAAGGTAACACTGATGATACTATTATCATAGCTGAAATTTTTGTAGATGATATAATTTTTGGAGGAAGAGACAATGTGTGTAAATCATTTGCTGATGAAATGCAAAAAGTGTTTGAGATGTCTATGTTTGGAGAGATTAAGTTCTTTCTAGGACTGTAGGTGATTCAGCACAGTGATGGAATCTTCATCACTCAATCAAAATACATAAAGGAGGTATTGAAGACATTCGGCATGGAAGATGCAAAACCAGTGGGAACACTGATGGCTACTAGATGTAAGGTTGACAAAGGAAGATGAGACTACCGAGGTAAATCAGACACTTTACCAATCCATGATTGGTAAGCTGATGTATGTAGTTCACAGTAGACTGGATATAGCTCATGTTGTTGGCTATAGTTGCAAGATTTTCTACAAATCCAAAAGAATCACACAT